>JAQFXY010000029.1:0-92333 GCA_034693865.1 Ceratophysella sigillata
TTTAATGTATAATGTATACGTCTAATAATAAGTTTAAAAGTGTCGTAACACATTTAATTTAAGGTAAAATAAGCAAAGCTATGTCAAACTACTGTACTTTTGCGAAATTTCACTTGATTGGGCCTCGGCCATGTCAATAAACTCGTGATGATGATGATGATGATTAGTCCTTCGAGCTCGAAGATATAGAAAAAAGGGAAAACAGAAGAACTAGGCCTCGAATTTTTCTTGCGAAAGTTTTAGACTAGCTTTGAATTTCCAATGAGAGAATAACAATAGATACATTGAGAAACATTTGGTCGTCGTGATGATTGCTTACCTCTCCTTGGAGACTTTGCTGGTCCAGGACCTTTGGGGATAGGTTTCGTTCTCGGAGAAGTCTCCGCCCGAATTCGATTATTCGGGGACCGCTCGGAAGTTTTAAGCTTCCTACCTGGTCCCGTACTAATCGGGGTGACGGGCGTGGGTTGGGTTGAGGGGCCCAGCGGCTTCCGTCCAAGACTCGGCTGCGGGGAAGCAGACTGCGGGGAAGAGGAACGGGACGAGGATGAAGAGCGGCTAGAGGAAGATGAGCCAGAACTGCTTGAACTACTACTGCTGCTGCTCGAACTCGAACTCCGCTCACGACTCCGGCGACAGGCCGACTGGGACCCTTTGTCCAGGAACGGCAAGTCCCTCTCTGTTCCTTTCAGAACGGCTTCCTTCACCAGCTGACCCGGCTTCGCTCCTTCTTTCTTCCCAACCTTTCCTCCGCGGCTACTGTCAACACCTACACAAAGCAAGACAAGGAAAATTGAGACAAACCGACCAGAAATTCATTAGTTACAAAGTCGTATATGTATGTACGTACGTACAACCGGGTTCGATTTACGAGAATGAGTGCACTGACAAAACCAATTGTATTATGTATGTACATATACTATGCTACCTTATATGTACAAGTACCTATGGCTTTACTAAGTACCCACACTGCAGCGCCCATTATCAGCACTTACCCTACTGTAGGGACTTAACTTAAAGCTTGGGTTTCGAAGGCTCTTTTCTAACGTCAATAGTACACGAATCCCGTTTGATATTATAGTGGAAAAATTGAAATTTACTTGATAGTATTTGATAGTACTTACTAGTAGAAACTTTATAGTATAATGGAAAATGGGGAATCCACGAAACGTAGCGTATCATTAGACGAAGTTTTACTGACATTATGTGTATAGCGTAATATCGTATAATACTAATACCTTGGTACATACCTTTCAATGGAATTTTGTCCTTTTGTTTGGACGCCTTGGCCAAGGCTGCCTTTGCAGCAGAAGTTTCGTCCAGATCTCGTCCAGGAGACGATGATTTAGTTCGAGCTCGAGTTGGAGACTTGCTGGTTTCTCCTGCCCGACCAGACTTTCCACTTCTATCGCTCTTGTACTTCTTGTGTGAAGCCTCAATTTCATCTTCAATAATGAGTCTAGCTGCCACAATGTTGCTCAGACCGGATCTGATGTGTTCCGCAGCCTTCTTGGCCGCCTGTCGCTGGGGAACGTAGGAAACGGAAGCTGGGTTTGGCTCTCCATCTTCATCAAACTCGTACTCGGTCTTCACTTCCGCCTTGGCAGATACGGGCTGGTCTTTGGATTTTAACTTACGCTTCGCCTGCGGCACTTTCTTCCCGCCTGGCGCAGGACCCTTCTTCTTGACTGGAGTCTTCGTCTCCTCACTGTCAGACAGCGTTTCTTGCTCCTTCACTCTCGGTTTCGGAGTCTCTTTCGGGCCTGCTGATATGCAAAAGTAGATTAATTGGGATTAATTATACCACAAAATCAGTGTATAAATCTAGCTTTTAATAAATCATCGACAGAGTTATCTCGAAAAACACGAACCTCAAAAAGGTTAATTTATGATTTTTGCGAGTTATCCGACAAACTTAAGATGGTAGAAAGTTAGGATAACTTTTCCGCACAGAACTTCTCGTATAATCAATAGCTTTTATATTTTCTTAATATAAATCCTTTATAATTTAGTGATTGAACATTATTTTTCTATCGGAACTGCGTTTCATCACTAGAGCTAGTTGGTAATGGTAATATCGTATGATAATTGTAAAATGTCAGCTCTGCCTAAACCTAAATAAAATGCAGTAGATATATATGATAATATTATGCATAAATAGACGTTCTTACGTGGAACTACGACTTGCGAAGGACCCGGGCTTTCATCCTCTTCGGGGACCAGGCCGGAATCCTTGCCTTTGATTGGTTTCACTGAGCGGATACACTCCGTCGCCTTCTTGGCGGCTTCACGTTGTGGCACAATGAGGCCAGTGGGCTCGAAAGCATTCTTCTTCTTCCGACCAGGCCCTCGACCACGTTTCTTAGCTACCGTGAGAATTGGGCTGACAATTGGGACTGGAATGGGCTTGACTGTCGTTTGCTTTCCCTTTCCTTTCTTCCCAGAGAATTCCTTGAGAGCTCCCTTGGTTGCCACTGCAGCAATGGAAGCCGTTTGTCTCTTAGCAGCCGAGCCTTCGGAATCGGTATCGGAATAAATTGGTGGGTGCTTGAGATTACTGGCGGCGGCCTTTCCCCGTCCCTTCGGAACGGGAACCGGTAAATCCAGCTCATCCGAGTCCGACGTGGAACATCGCGTAAGCGTCTTTTCCATTTGCTTGAGACCCCGACCTTTGACCCCTTTCTTGGCGGCTGGAGCGGCCTTCCGCCCCGAGTTTGACATGATCACTGCATCCATGCTCGAGTCCGTGTCGAAGAGGTAGGAGAGAGGCTTGCGGGTGGAGGTGGAGGCGACGGGTGCAGAGGTACCTCCCTTGACACTCACCTCACTTTCACTCAAGCTGGAACAACTCTCTGTACGCCGCTTTGCACCATTGACAAATGTTTTCTTGTAGGGATTCTCGTTCCCTTTCCCACGCCCCTTCTTGGGCTTAATCACACCATTTACAAGTTCACGCTTTTCCTCACCGGCAATCAGAGTTATTAAACTCTCGTAGTCTTTGTAACTATTAGCTCCACCACTGTGAGAATAGATCTTGTCGTAAATTGAGGGACCATGATTGGCTTCCAGAATTGCTGCCTTCTCGGGTCCACTCATTTTGGACAATTCGAAGGAATTGTCGGACAACAGTGCGACCTACATGATATTAAATAGTTTGTGAATCCGCCTAACATTTCCTAATAATACCCACCTACAAACGAGCGTAAAAAATACCTGTTTCTGGAAAGTTTGCTCTCGAAGTCTGAAATATGTTCGAGATAGCTTCTCCCGCCGGCTAACCATGTAGCACAAGTTTCTCACCTGGGAAACACAAATGACATTTCAGCATTAACATTAAAAATTCCCGTTTTTATACCATACAAACCTTTATATTTTTTTTAATACAACAAAACTGAGCTACTTACCCTCTCAAGATCCTGACGTAATTGAACGAATAACTTCATTTGTTCTAAATCTTGTTCTTGTTGTTGAGTTAAGAGTTGCGTAGTTTCAGGACGCGGCGGAACTAGTGGTCGGTTGTTAAGAGACTGCGTCAAAACGAACAGCAAAAAAAAGATTGATAATTAGCTTTGAATTTATATATACAAGATGGCTTGGTACAGATGAAATCATTCTTTACTCAAAGTTATACTTCGACGTTGAAAATTTTGTTTAGATCTAAGATCAGTTAGGTTAGACGAGCTTAAATATCGTGTCATAGAAGGAACTTCTGCGGAGAATTTTTTCGTGTTCTGAAGTTACTCTTACCTTTCTCTTGAGTTTCCAGTAGTTGTATACGAGATTAACAATGTCCATGTCAACCGCCAAGTTTTGTGAAACGTCTTTTAAGCGAACATACTTGAAGAACTCGGCTTCAATTTGCTGAAGTCTAAAATGTAATAATTACGTTCCATAAACTACCTGTCTACAATATTACATGTCTGTTTAACTCTAAAAGTTTAATCAGTTTCCATTTACTTTTCTGCTCTAGCTTGGTTTCTCTCTTCTGCTGTCATTGCTCGAGTCTTCTTCTTTTCACCATCTTCCTCAGATCCTGAATGCAGTGTCTTGTCCTTCTTCGTGTTGACGCTATGCTTTTGACAGTAGGACTGTAAAGAGGAAATACTATGTAGAAGCAATTGAAATGAGCCGTAAGACAAAGATGTGAACAAGAACAACGTACCCGTAATTTGATTCCATCTTCCGCATTTTCATCTACAATAATTGGTTTCATTTCTAGTCCATTCTTGAACGCACAAGTGACATGATAGGCCGTTTTGCACGTCTTGACCGAACACTGAATGCAAGCTCCGACCTTGTCCTTACATAGTACGCACATGAGGGACCATCGACTTGGCTATATTAGAATAAATCAAAAGTAAGCAAACTGACTGGAGCATAACCTCAATCTTTGAAAGTCTACTTACAGGGATGGCAGAGATTTTAGTGATAGGTTCCATTTTCTCGACCGATCCAATGCTAACTTCAGGAATCCAAATAGCACAAGCCACATGAGCCCACTTGTGGCCTGATCGAGTGGCTTTCATGGCACCCCCAACGTTGGGACATAGAACGCAGGTTGGTCGAAGACCCAATGCTAGGAAAAGTAATGAGAAACTTGAGTATGGCTTTTCTTTCGAATTGCGATCATAAAAAAACTATTAAAAAGCTTTCGACGCCAGGACTATGCGTTTTGTCGAAGGGTTCAAGAGTCAAATGAGGAAGCGATTTCAATATTATTGGAACAAGAAGAATTGCGTTAATAACACGTCGAGTTGACTAAGAGAATAGAGAAGAGTGTGAGGTACTCGTGAAAGCGGACACGTCTGCCCTGCCAGTCTGATGATATACGAGACATTCACAAACAATATAAAGCCACGTCAGCATATTCCCATGGATAAATTGAATTTGGTATATACTCATATACATAGATGGACATAGAAGGGACTCAATTTAACGCGTTCTACATTAAATACGAGTACCTCGGTATACAAAGGAAATACAGAGCCTAAATAAAAATTGGTGAACAAATAATCGACTCAGCACATTGTAATGTTCATGTACTGATATAATAAAATTGTACTTACTGCAAGTTCGGCAAAGGAAAGAACCAGAGGGAATGCTTGTAATTCCATAACACGCCTGATGAACGCAAATATTACACGAATCACAAAATACCATCTCATTTCCCTCTTCCGACTCGGGCTGTTTCAAAAATATACATGAAATTCAGTAAATT
This sequence comes from Ceratophysella sigillata, assembly GCA_034693865.1. Classification (NCBI taxonomy): domain Eukaryota; kingdom Metazoa; phylum Arthropoda; class Collembola; order Poduromorpha; family Hypogastruridae; genus Ceratophysella; species Ceratophysella sigillata. The sequence continues at coordinate 5,219 of JAQFXY010000029.1, forward strand.
AGTAAGTATACTTAAAAAACATGCTTTCAAAGTGAAGAACATGCGGATTTAAGCGGAACATCCACTTACGGATCGACAGACGTCACAAATGACGTTCTCGTCATACTCAATTCCAAGCCCTTCCTGACTCTTGAGTATGGTTTGTACTTGTTCCCAACACTGCAATTCTAGCTCTTCTACAACTTGTTCCATTAGGAATTCGGAAATGACTGGAAGATTTTGCATTCCTCTGTCCGCATTTGCACATCCTAGCCAGGCTGCATCAACGTCGTCAAGATCGTAGCTACAAACTTTCTCGGCTCGTGCGGCCGTTGAGACCAACTGATGGTAGTCCGGATTGAAAAAATCGTCGTGAGTCACCCGAACGTTCTTCTTCTTAGGCCTGAAATGGAACGAAACATCTCAATTAAATCTAACCTTCATTATGCTTTAACTAATTATGAACAACTGAATATTGCTGTCGAATTTCGCCATGTCTCAATCGAGCGCGGTCTATGATAACCCTTACTTTATGTTACATCAAAGCTAATGCTACACTGTGTTGTATTTATTTTGTTAAATTGAGCTACGTATGTTTAGGTGAGTTATGTTAGGTTAGATGTAGAAATAGAAAGATTGACGTAGCGCCTGCATTATCTAAAAACAGAGCTGAATCTCGGGTGACTTAGAAACAATTAACACATTCTAGAGAATTAGGTATGACTTCTTGGCTCGGCTGATCAAAAACTCATTAATTTGTTTTTTACTTAGTACTTAGTACTTACAGTCTGAAATCATGACTCCGCTCTGCCACAGGTGATATGAAGACGACTTCGGGCTCCGGTAGAGACTCTGGATTGACAGGGACTTGAACACCCTTTTCCCACTCCTGCTTCCAAGGGTCCGTGATGAGCCAGTACTCTTCAGGCGTGAGAGGCTCGCTGTCCGCCAGCTTCATGGCACTGATCAGGTCCTTGCGGTAGAGCTGGACGTGCAATGAAAGCCAGACAAATAACCACAATGAGTTTTAAAGCTTCTTCTGAGTCTCCGTGGATCGAGCCACTCGAGTCCACGGAGAGAATGTAAGCAGATCAGCTCTGAGTACCCAGCCTACACGCCGTGCACAGGGAATCGCATCTATAACAGCGATTCTAGTCTATCTTCTGACAACCACCTTCTCCCCCACTAATTCTGATTTCAGACCTCGGGAAAGCATTTAAGATATATTGTTAGAACTGCTTCTTCATTCGCCTATAAAACGGATTCAGGTCTCGGATTTATCCGTTCTGGGAATTTTAAGACTTAAACAAAATTCTTCTTCCTGTTTTTCCGAGCTCTGCTGACTATGGACTTGTATTTTAATTCAACGAATATCGTTAAGAGATAAGGATAAACGCTCGGATGGCTTAGGCCGAGATGAGATGGATGTTAGATTTTAAATGATTTCAATGATTGGGAACTGAGAAATTATAATTCTCCGAAACCCAATGACGTTATTCGCATACGGATCTCTTAAGCTGCATAAAAGAAAGATGACGATCACACTCAACTCGAATAAATTATTCAGTGAACTTTAATACAAATCAGATGTTCAACCAACAAGCATTCATCCAACTACTACTCGACTCGTGCGAACGACGGTGATATATTTAAAAATATATATTTACACCGTACAGTTTCAGTCTTTCTTAAATCGAAGTTGCAAATATTGATAGTTTGAAATGAAGCAGAGAAGTTCCACAAAATTTAAGAAAAAATAAACCTTACGTATCATCAAAGTTTAATATAAAATAAACGTTCCATGTTAAGTTGAAAAGGAAAAACTCGAGTTAATTTACGGAAGACTGCAAGGAAAGTAAGTGTACAAATTAAGACGTAAGAATGACCCAAACCCAAAGCGAAATCCATACACGCCAAAATTCCTTGAGCATGGTATTTAAACAAGCATCCTCACGAACTACAAATCAGTACGCAATTAGTAAATCACCTGGTGATCCATTAAAAAAATACTGTAAAATCTGGCCAGATATGAACAACCCCGAATGCACTTGCATTGTATTGGAATATGTACAGAATGTAACGCTCAATAGTAAATAGAAGCAATATTTTAAAATATTGCAGAAAACGTTAGTAATCCGTTCTTTGTTGATTTAAGAATAAATAAATAACGTGAGTTTATAACATCAGCAATAGGGTTGATACATCATAGTGCAGACTGAACGGAAGGATTATGATAACATCTAAAGTATTCAGAATTTTAAAAAAAACACTGAACCTTTTAAAGGAATTTCAAGAATTTATAAATGAACTTCCAAATCCTTGATAACCACTTCCGTTCACAATACGCCCTACTTTACCTTACAAGCACCCCTAACCCAAGTAACTGTAAAGCCATTCATTTTAAGGTCCATATTCCCACAAATCACATATCAGTTCTACAAACCAGCTAACGAGTAACGAAGGTACGGTGGAAGGAATGAAGGAATTAGTATATTTATACTAAACACACACAGTACATACTAATACTAGATTTAATAAAACTAGAAGACTAATTTCAACGCTTGTACCAGGAATATTGACCAGGTAATAGAGTTTTGGACATAACAAAGTTTGTTTTTGAGCAATCCGTAAGCTTTTGGAATTGAAGAAAATAAATTTTACGAGACAGACCGAAGTTACCTCAGCAGGTGCCTCGGCTGAGTTGCGGTTGTAGATGGATGACACCTTGAGGTCGCTCAGATGTCTCGGTGTCCACATTCCACTCAGTGACCCGTTGCCACCTGAGTTTGAACCAGACCGAGTTCCATCCTCATCACCGTCGGAGCCACTGGGACGTCGTCGACGACGTTTCCCTGTGAATAGAAATTTAAAAAACTGTTATTATCCCGTCTCGTTTCCTACCGTAGCCATGAAAAGTAGGGACGGCCCCAAAGACCCTGCCAAATTCTGCCTAAGGAAAAATCCACTCGAAAGAGTTCCTCGAGAGTCTTATATTCTTTTTTCCCCTTGTGACTTTAAACTGTTTCTTGTAGTCAGGTTGTGTTCAGTTAGGTTAGGATAGGTTGGACGATCTCATAGGATTGAATTTCTAATAGTAATCCGGCAAGGGATTTCAAGTAACTTTTGCGGACAACTGCGTCGTGGGAACTTCATCGTAGAGTACAATTTCACTCAGGCATTGAGTTTTTTGGAAAAACTGGAAAATATAACGGCCTAGACACAATTACTCCGCAAATAAATGAATACTTCAGAGACTATCTAGTTCCCTCTTCGCGAGACAATGCGAAAAAAGTCAAGTGTATAAATATTATATGTATTGTTTTCTCACCTTGGGCCTCCTCGACTCGACCCGGCTTCTTAACTCTCTGTGACATCTTGCTTGATGTTACTGCTCTTTTTCACTTCATTTAGTGCTAGATCAAATAAAAGGAAACGAATTAGTCCAACTCAACTGTAACATTCACAAACAAGAGCAACGCATGAATATCATAGGTTACTATATGTACTACTAGCTACTTTACTGCACTATATGACAATGCATTCTACAATTTTCTATTTCCAAATACACAACTTCCATTGTTTAAAAAAAAAGAAAAAGTCCGACTCTGTGCACCCATTATGAACATGATTCGATTTCGAATTAATATTATCATTCGAAGATATAACGTGATCCATTCACTGACATAGCGGGAAGAATGTAAAGTTTAGTAGACGATGAACCAGTAAACGCAAAATGGAACTTCTATAACCTCGACTATGCATACACTCATATTTCAAGACGTAGCATAGCAATTAAGTCACAAAAATTATAATTATCTTCGCGTAACCGAAAAAACTATGCTGTGCTAAACAGACTACAGACTTGTACCACTGTACTGCATATTCATAAAACTCCAAAAACATCAAGAATGACGCCGAACTAGGATAATCCACTGCCAGGCTCAACCCTTAAGTAACGGTCAATACGTTGTAAATTCACTCGGACTTTTGTTCGTTCAATAACTGGACAAGGCAACACGCACTTGTATACCGACGACTGGGCAACAACAACAACATTCTTAATTGGGACAAAACAGTGTCTATAGTTGGCTGAGTCGACGTTTCGGGTGCTAATAGTCTTCGCGGAAGTCACAGCAACAATTATTTCTGGTGCAGACGCAGTTATTATGCAGCCCAACTGATCATATTTACAAATTTTTCGAATTACGTCTAATTTACAGATGGCAGCACATGCATGTGACTGTTTTCATATATTTCCAATTAAAAATGGACTCATGTATTAACGCACATGGAAATCCTAACTCCTACAACACTTGGGAACACATTTAAGGGGCTCGGCGTTCCCCAACTTCCTGATTAGGCCTAAAAATTGAAGATTAGAAGGGCCTATTATGAAACGGACCTTTGCAGGTAAACACCACTTACAAGAGGGATTTTGAGATGATTCATAACTTGAAAATCGGGATGGATCAACCACTTTCACATGTTGAAACAGAATAAACTTAGGGGAAGGAAGTCTACATTTTGATCGGATTTACTAAAATCATGATTTTGATTTATGTTTGGTTCGAAAATTAAACTTTCTTCCTGTTTATCCCTAGCAAAAATTTCTCTCTGTCTCGAGGATCAGTTATTCTATAGGGAAGATTTCGAACGTTAGGCCTATAGTCCCATATCACCCGTGGAAAAAGGTAAGAAAAGAAACACTCGTAGAGTCCGAAGAAGCGCCATCTAATGTTCGGGATAAAGCCCGAGTCCCTTAACTTCACGTGGGACAACCCTAAAACGCAAATAGAGAGGCAGTGTTGCCGCTCGGGTCAGAAACTCAAAAGTCATGACGATTCGAGAGGAATCTGACTACAGCCGGGGTTTTCCATTCTAAACTCTCCTATGCCAAATCAAACCTAATGCGGAACAGCTAAATTATTAATCGTAAATGCATTCAAGAGAACTGAAGAGTCTACTCTGTTATTCCATATTCGTGTTCAGCAAAGCTAATTGCAGGTTGAATTCATATTTGAGTACAACAACATCACATTTCCTATCACATATATAGAAAATGCTCGTGCTATGCTGAAACATACAAAATTAAGCTGTTCAAAATGCTTCTGAATTTTATTTGTTTGAGCTATTTTCATTAACCGTTCGTAATCTCATAATCACATCTGACAACTGACCACTGCCTAAGTTTAGCTGCTAGTGAACCGATGAATATACATTGTATGACCCTCCAATTGGAGTTTAACCGCTGAAAAGTTAAAAACTCGCTGCTAGAATAAAAATATCTTAAATAAACAAACACTCAAACTCGCAATACATGTGACTTAAGCTTCTCCATACCAGCATAATTATAACTATCCACATAACCAATAGTCAAAATACTGAGATGTTTGTAAGCAAACAATTGGGACAATATTTGTCGTTTAAGGAGAGCCTTTTCCACTTTATTAGGAAAATTCTTATAATTTCAATACTATCGTGCTCTGTGGTGAGTACCTACTTTTGATGGAACATGGATCCATGAAGGATCAGAGACACTAACAATTTATCATGCATATTTGTAAAGACTAACCTAGCGTCCCATTAATCCCCATTAAATATTCTGCATCCATGTTTCGGTTTTACACCTCTCAACATGCACCTGGGAGTGGAAACCGCCTACCCTGCCTGATTTATTGATTTTCTGGTGATGGAAGACGGCGTTATTGATTTCTGGAGCCCGTCGAGGTGGCAACAGAGTGTGTAGAAGTGGGCAAGCCCCAGAGCTGAGTCGAGGGACAAGTAGAGGCAGTTGGGAGCTTTGGATTTGGGATTGGAATTCAAAATGGAAGGCCAGACTCTTCTCCTCTCTCATTCGATCATGTCAAATTGAGTTCCTACGATCTTTTTTGAATCTCTCCGAGCCCAAGACCTTTTTTATTCATTCGGCCTGCGTTATGCCTATGCTGGCTGAGGAGGACTCGACCATATGAATGCTACAGGAGTCGTAGATCTCGGAGGACAACACAAGAGCTCAGCAGGGTATAGCCATGAGCGAGGGAATGGATTTTATACATAGAATTATCATGTCACGCAAAAGCAAACAGGGTTTGTGGATTTCAACGATGAATAAAAATAATAGTCTCTGCACATTCGGATTGGATCACATAATAGATAGAACTACTTTGCGCCAAAGTTGACTACCGTTCAGCGGTCGAGCATGAAAATATTTGCGCAGGGAACAGTTTGAATTGAATATTGGTGATGGCATTGGGCCTCAGCTGAGGTTTCCCTTCAAATAAATTATAGTGAACTTACCGATTCTTACGTTTGACTTACGACACCGTTCAACATAACATCTGATCCCAGTATTGAAATTGGAAAGTCTTCTTCTTACTTCTGAACTGATAGTTTCCTAGCCGAACAGGATTTAGTGAAATCCACTATTCTGAGATTTGAAGCTGAATATCCATTGGACCTTATCTGTATCTGTAAGTGAAATAGCGGTAATTATTTTATCTTAATCAGTAAGCTAAGCCATACCTTTTTCATTATTAAATGTGTAATAAACAAGTATTGAGTAATTTACGACCTGATTATCACAGTGATTACCCGAGTAATACCAACAGAGTCTGGATTCAAACCTGAAAACGGATTTCTTTTTCTTTTCCTGTCTCGTCAAAATGTTCTGAGGAGTCACTCAGCTTTCCTTGGTTGGTTGTAGGTTATAGGTCAAAAGACGACTTCAATGCCATAGAAGGTTAACTTTTTCTAGACTGCGCTCCGTAAGGTCCAATCCAACCGTCATAAAATTAGTCAAGCCGAGTGGCAAAGCTATAATAGGATAATAACTACATAAGAACAAAACACACTGACCGCGGTTAGGTGATACGACACAGGATTGAGCACAAGTGACACGAGGTCAAAGCTATCACATTATGTAACATGTGGATGATGTGGAATATTAGCCAGTCTTCGAGAGTCCAGATCGAGAGTGGAGATACCAAGTGTCAATGGAAAATACCTGCCACTGAACTGAATCCCTGACCTTAGATAGGGCTGATGATGATAGATTGGATGTTCAATACATCGGTTTGGGCTCCGTTGCGTTGTGTGTTGTGTCAATCGTCCTCTCGTCAGCTATCCCCCTGTGGTAACAATTATGCAATTAGACAAAGTATGTTGTGACTTGTGACGCAGCCCAATACCAGGAGATAGGGGAATAATAGGAAATTGGTATAGATCGGATGAACTGTTGCCTGTACGTTGAAAGTTATTTCACAATCACGAAACAAATGTTCACACAAGTAGTAGGCTGAAACAACGTTGTTAGTTTACTACAACCCGCCGTCTGACGAGTCGAGTCTCCTCATGTGGTCTTGATCTCGACCTCGAATCGATTAATCTTGCTGTCTTGAAATTGTAGGAATATAGGAACAGACGGCCAGGCAGGGCAAATCGGCTGGTGCAGCTGATTCTGTTAGCGCCCATAAATTACGTCGTTAGTTTATCCAAGTATTTACAGGTCTACAGCCGCCGCTGCTGATGACCTTATGATATGAATAACTTCATTTGGACAGTATAGTAAGAAGCTAACTCATGTATGGATGATTTATTTTCAGAAATCTGTAAATTCAAGTCAGCCTCACTACGCTTGCAATATATGCATAACCATTCCCTCCAGCATAGCATTGGATGTGAACAATAAGGATATGGATATAATCTTAATATTTAATTGAGAGTATTCAATTCATTGCTATTAAAATGAAATACCGTCTGCAATGCAAATGCATTGGTAACGACTGACTGTTGGTTTATGTATGTGGCTATAAACCCGAATTTAATTTTTTTGGATTAGCTACAATGACATAAGCCGAGTAGACTAATTTTATAACTTTTTTACATACTCAACTATTGATTAGGGTTCTATGTTCTACCTAGATGGAGTAACTAACCCGTTAAAGAGATTAAACTCAGGGCACGATAGAATTAATAGACCTAAGCTGCGTCTACATATGTGTTATACCCATATTATGTACATAGATTAAAAGTAGGGTGTCTGTCTAGTTTTACGTTGTTGTGCATAACTATGTACTGTACATACATAATACTGCTCAAAGTCCCAGTTCAACAGCCATCGAAACCCAAGTTTCAAGTATCCTCCTGGCCTTACGCAACAAGGAAAACCTAATGCAACCTAAGCTCCAACTAAAATGAGTAATGCCTATTGTTTGTAGGTTTCGAAAAGTAGAAAGTTTAGAGCCTGAAAATACTTTCAATTATCCGACGCCTCCTGGCACAACTGCATGAGGTAATTCATGTTGTGAAACTTGTGTTTCCAGGTTCTAGAATTTACATTCCCGGTTTATTCCCTTAATATTTTCGGATAACTCCCTTGTCTTTTGTACTATAGAGGACAGTTAATTTACCTATTATGCAAAACCTTTTAAAAGGAATCGTAATTCGGAATGATTGTGCTAGAGACGTACAGTATTCGACCCAGGTGGTTATTACGTAGTTCCTGCATGAAATCTGTTTTAACGTAAAGTGAAATCCGCAAAAAACCCTAAGCAGTCCACTCCACAATCATCTCGTTCCATTCTAATCAGATCAGCAATCAGAGCAGAGCAGAGGGCCAGGCATCACATTCACGCTTTTTACGCTACGTATCAAGTATCAAGTCCCAGATCAGAACACGGAAGCCAAGGGTCGGGCTAGAAAAGACATTTTCAAGTTTGCAGTAGTGAGGCCAGTGAAAGGAGGGCCAGTAGACATTTAGGAAGTGTTAAGTTGAATAAGACTAGTATTAAGGAGCTAGATTATGTCAAGAATGATTCTACGGAGACGAAGCATGGGACGAGGAGCTCACTATTACGGCAATGGCATGTGTCGGGTTAACTACAGCAGCTCTGGCTCTCGAGTTCAAAGGTCACCTACTCCACCAGATTATTCGGATTCGGAGAGACGAGGACAACGGCGGAAAATGGTTACTTTCGATCGGGAGCCAGATGAGGTACTTACTAAGTACCTACTATGTGTTATAGGATGTAGGAACGTAAAGTCTAGAACCTGGAAACTCAAGGGTCGAGTCCAAGGCCTCACACAGCCTGTAAGAGGATATTCATCTTGAGCCATCCGCATTAGACTTTAAATACTGGGGTTTCCAGGTTGAGGTTGACTTTAGGTTACGTTAGCTAAAACTTTATAGCTAGTGTTCCGTGTTCCGTATGCGTACAGCGTAGGGTAACAAATTCAGTTTTAGACTGAATACGTTTAAGGCAGGTATATTCTACTTGCAACGTATGAAGTGAGATTAATAATGTGAATGTCATCATCACATGCAACATGCATACAAGTCCACCAGGTCTAGGAATGCTCGTTGCATTATTAGTTTATAATTCATTCCCGCCATGGTATTGGTGTATGGCGTATGGCGCTTCAACGTTCGTTCGAAGGTAATAATTTATTAAGGTACCGGACAGGTTGGGTTCTAGATCTTGGTGGGCAGGATTTCAAAGTAGATGGTACCCACCCACATCGTATCCACATTGGTTAGGTTAGGTTAGGTTACAAATGTGGGTACAATGTGGGCACAATGTCAAATGTGGGTACAATCTACTTAGAATATTTTTCTATCCTCCAAGATCTAGAATCTAGAATCCAACATCCAACCTACCGAACGTTCTGCCGTCAGTACTTACATGAAACTTGCAACTATGAACTATTCAATTCAGTCATCTTGATTATTGATAGGATTAGTTATTATGTGAATTAGCCCTTAACGGGCTGAACTATTCACGAGTATTACTGAACGTCACAGAGTGGTGACTTCGAATATGTAGATAGTACATTTCCGAACGCAATTAGTTAAATTAGTTATACTAACTCATACAAACAACAAAGTAATACTCTGTGTTAGATCAATCTGTGATTTTTTTTTCTAGGTCATACAGGATCGGTATCATTGGAAGTCGAGTCGTTTGGAGATGAATCGTAAAACTGAACCGGAAGCTGCGCCAGCCTCAACAATAGCAACACCTGAAGACAAGTTTTTGATTATTACAGCAGATCATTTCCAAAAGCTCTACTATGATGCGATTGACAAACGAAGACATGTAAGGCATAGGACAATATATAAAAATCAGCTGAAACGTTAAAATTGGACGAAAGTTATATAATTTAATTCGACTGGTGAAATACTACTTAAATGTTATATTATTGAATTCTAATTCCTAGTTTAATAATTTCCCCATGTAGTTGATGTCAAAACTTTACTTGGATACGGGAGTGCTTGTCTGGAATGGACATTCAATGAACAACGCTGCAGATATTCAAAAGTTTTATACTACGCTCGCCGCAACTACCCACACAATTGCTTCTGTTGATTCCATGTTTGTACCAAGTAAGTTTTAGTTTACATTATTCTATTTATTTTTCGATAATAGTTGAATGAACCCTAAAAAAGTGACCTTGATTATGTAATGTAGAAATTGCTGTTGGTGCTCAAAAGACTGTGCTGGTAAGTGTTTCCGGAAATATCTTCCTCAAGACGGACTTCAACAGAGCCACCAAGCCGTTCACCCAAACATTTATTCTGACTCACCATCAAGACAAGTGGAAGATTGTGTCTGATATTTTCCGAACACAGACGCCGATTGGTGTAACAACTATCTGCTAAGCCAGCTATCTTCAAACCCTACCCTACAGATTCATATCTGTATCAAAATTTATTTTATATGCAAAGAATAAGTGCTTCAAACCATCAATATTTGTTAGTTTCTAATTGAGTTGAGTGGTACTATAAAATGTCACCAATAAATCATGGAACATGTAATCCTGCCCTGAGATCCAAGATCAGGTCTCTCTCTCATGTGACACTAGCTTAATTAACATGTTGGGTATACCAGTGCTTATTGTTACCATCTCGGTGTTGCATCGATTCCTATAAGCTGTTTAGTTGGAAATTCGGAATTGTGACCTAGCTTGAATTAATGGCTCCTTGCACGTCGTAGCTGAGAGGCGTTATAATGATAAAGACGTATAAATATACTGGTAATGTCGCATTAATATCCAGAATTTGTTTGCAGATTTTACAAAATAATACAATCAATATTGTGAACTCCTCACGATGCTGATACTTACGACAACCAAAGCATCTTACACTTTTAAGCAGAATCAAAATAATACATTGAAAATTAAAACTTTAATATTGCGTAAACTGTTTACTTCGATTCCGACTTCAGTATATGGACTAAGTGATATCAGATATCACATTTAAATAATCAATTATCCTAAGGAATGCATTAACCTCAATTACTGGCAGTAGATAATGAATATGTGCTAAGCCACTCATTTAGTATCTTTAGTTATTCGTAGGTCGTATGTATTTAGTTGTAAAAGTATCGACTGCCGCATATATGTATGTACATGTCAGTAGCACATATATGTTTGTATAAAGTAGAATTAGAAAATTTCATACTATCTACTAGATAAAATCATATTAAACGGATGAGCAGCATCGGCTATGGCTATTATATGCATATACCTAGGTATATTAGTGCTTCTTGATTAGAAGTTATGGTCGAATGTTAATCTCGCATGTTGTTGTGATTGTGAGTTAAGTTGTGGTATGTGGTAGTATTGGTTTGAACTTTTCAAATCATTTGGATGCGGCTGCCACACTAGTATTGAATATTTTGAATAGATGAAGGTGAATACAATAATTTAAGCTAATTATGTAGACTAGATTAGACACGTGGGTCGTATTTCTAAAAATAAGCGATGTCATTCAGGGGACATTGTCATTTCATTATTATTTCTATTTCGATGTACTACTACTGCAGGCGGTGCGGTGGTGCAGCAGATTCGGAAAACCGGATAAAGTGAATTCAGTTCCGTTGCACTGCACTTGCGCATCGCAAATCGCAACTAAAAATATATTCTATGTAGACATACAGGTTTACCTATGCAGGGTCGGCGGCTTATATCATTGTATTGCGCTTTGAATATCTGCATGTACAGTACACATGTAATATGTACCGTACCGATAACATTAATTAGATGCATGATGCATGCATAATATTAATTTTAGGAATTCAACTTCTACACAAATAGTAGCTCTTGCTTAAACGTAAAACAAATAATTCGGTATAGAGCATAGTTTATGAAGAATATATAAAAGCTACTTAATAGATAAGAGGAAGATGGTAACTGAAGTTAGTAAACAATAATGTTGAATGTGTGCGAGTGCATCAGCATCGTAACACGGATGCATGTCGATCTTAAGTAGTAAGTAGTTACTTTTTTTAAATACATAAATACTTACCTTCGAGATACAAAAAATATTATTGTATACCAATAATACGCGTATCACTTATTTAAAAGCGTTTATAAATAGTCAGGTTCAGAGATGAGCGCCCGTGGACGATTAACAAAAGCCCGTGGGCATGCCACGCCCGCCCGTGGGCCGGGCGGGCGGGCTAAAATTTTTGGCAATTAGGACGGGCGCGGGCGGGCGGGCTAATTGTTATAATTTTAGGTCACGGGCCGGGCGGGCCGGGCTATAACTCACGGGCACTCAATTGCCCGTGGAATGCCCGCGCCCGTAAGAATTTTAAGCAAGGTGTATGAAATATTCAAAAATACGACATCTTCTAGAAACTTGAAACAATCTCACTTGCATGGGTAAGTTAGCACGGGATATAATGTATTAAGATTTTTGTAGTTTCAACTTTTTTTACCCATTTTCGCCATTTTGCCTATTTCGAGTCTGTCATCTTATCAGTCAGAGCTAGAACTTGAGTTCAATCAGCCGTTACATTATTTCCCAGGCCATGAAAATTACAAAACTTATTATTATAACTTAATTGATTAATATTTAAACGTAACATAATGTAATTATGTTCTTTACAAAATAAGTAGAAAATAGCCTAAAAGGTAAAATAAACTACACTGTACTACTCTGTACCTACTCTAGCGCTAATAGCTCGATAAGAAAAATTTGAAAGAATGTCACGGGCGTTCTACGGGCGCCCGTAAATGCCCGTGGGCGGGCGGGCAAATCTTTGGGGAAGCACGTGACGGGCGGGCGGGCACGGGCAGTAAGCCGCAATTTCGCGGGCGGGCGGGCGTTTAAAAACTGGTGCCCATATGGGCGTGGGCGGGCGGGCTTTCGAAAAAGCCACGGGCGCTCATCTCTAGTCAGGTTTCACGTTTCAACTTCTCGGTCAAATAGTAGTTTCTCCAGTTTCTACATTTTCGTTGTCTTCTCAACAAATTGTAGGTACGTCATCACACAGCTAAACACATAATGTATTGTCTCTATGTATGTATCTACAATAGTGGTACTCTGCCCGTAACCAGCCGACCCTGACCAGCCATTAAATACATAACGGCAGAAATAACCAATAACACGCACACAAGCTACACCTGAATGATTAATGTTGTATTTCCCCCATGTAAACAAAAAAATGGAAAGTTTTTAAAAAAATATGTAGTTAATATGACACTTAGTGCGAATCTCAAAGCTGAAAGTTTGTCATTCTTAGCCGAATTGATAAAGTACCACCGGCCAACTCGCTGTGGTTGTCAGTATATGTGGTTTACATACCCGATTCGGATCGTCGCGTTTTGCGGTCCTCTTGATCTATGTATATATTGTTTTTGTATGTAAAGATATGCATAAAGAACTGGTTGAGTTCCTTCCTGCTGCTTCTTGAGATTCGGATCGGATATTCACTCATCCATTATTCAAATGCCAGGATCCAGGATTATTCTGGGCAGAAAGTAAGAGTAGCGTCTCTTCCGCTTCTCCCTTTCTTTAGTAGCAAAAGCATCATTAATAAATCTGAACCTCTAAGGATTTGGAAGATGAGAAAGAAATATGTAGTTTGCTCTTTGCTCTAGATATACACCTTAGTTACATGGTTGGAAACTAGGAAGCATTCCCAAATTCCATTATGTATACATATAAGTGAATATGTATATGTACGAGGTACGAGTACACTAGCCCACTTGCGTAACCCTTTTACACCAAAACCTCATCAACGTACTTCTTACATCATATCGCACTGCATTCATGCATGATTCATCCTCTATTCCCACCACTACTACTATGTCATGCAGATTCTGCTGTAAGTACTTGCTCCTATGTACTACAGATATATAATACAAATTCCACGGTTTCACCTTATTCGCATCTCGCATCATGCATGCTTCTATCTTCATCGCTATAGGTAAGTGTGTCTTTCCATATACCACCAATAAACCTGTCGTAGGTCCAAGTAAATGTAAAGAGTTGAAAATTGAAATCATATGAAGGTATTCTGTAAAAATTGAAACTAGAACCAGGGTAGCAAGCTTACATAATAGGTGCGGTGGTTTATTCGGCAGAAGCGAAGAATCTTGGTGATGCTATGATTGCCGTAACCGTAGCCTAATTATACTCTTGCTGAAAAGATAGGCCAGATTCAGATTATAAAGCCTTGACGCCTATGCGATTCCAGAACAATCAACATTTCGTTGGTTTTAAGTATTTTGGCCCTATTGGGCTCCTGATCGATGATTCTGCGACTGTTCCACCCGCACATTTTCATCGCTCATCGCGCTGTGACATTTTATCTCAGCTATTTCATCTCCGCGCCTCCAGCCTCTATAATCGCAGTAACAATTCATCCCTGCTCACCAAAATAACCTGCATCTGTTTCTGTATTATTGCAAAATTAAATTAAAAATTAAATCTATCGAAACAGTCATAGCATAGCACATTAGTATGAAATATCATCACATGACATGTTGAGAATTTCTGATGTTTTAAATTATCCTTAAAATCTGAAGTTTAAGTTGTGGAATTCCTATTTTGCATTTCGAAACAACTAAAACTTACCAGTCTCGACCTTGCACACACCTAGGTTGGTGCAACGTGTGGATGTAGTTCACTACGACAGAGTTAGGCAGGCCAGGTTGGCTGCTGCTGGGAGACAAGGCCTAATGCATAGACAGAAACTTGTACTTCCTCGAATCGAAACCCCCGTCCTATTTCCCATTCCATTCATTCACTACTCACGTTGCTCCTTGACGCTATAGACTGCGACGGGCCTGTGCTTCACCCAAGAGCAATAAACCAGAAAATAATACAGAATTTAATTAGGACTAGAAGCATAGCATAGGCTACAGCCCATTCTGTCCACATATCTGTAAGGAACATCGTCTCATTTCCAACTCTAAAATAGTTCTTGGATCCGAAACTGGGTAATTGTTGAAGTGAGTCAAATACGCTTCCTATTTCCTATTACATATTAGGGTCAGAGGCAGAGGGTGTAGTCATATCAGATCAGCCCACTATCCACAACAGTCAGATTCACCAATATATAATAGTTTTATTTGAAAAGGGAAAGGAAGTGAAGGTCGTTTCGTTTCAGCCTGGCCTTACCTTTGGCTTGCAGAACAGCCTTCTGCCTTGTCACCACCACCGCTCAGTGCTTGTGCTAAACATTGATTTCATCGGACTAGTACATAGACATATTATGTACATACTGCATACTAAACGTCTTGAATTGACTTGTGACTTGACCCGAGTTATTTTTATACTTCCGTAAGGTTTTTGCGCTAACGGATCTCTACTTACACTTATTTGTCAACTTTCGTAAGCCTCTACGCTAAGGGATCTGTATTTAACCCCTTAGAATGATTAGTCATTAGTACGTAGGTACACTACGCGCAGACAATAGTTAATAATTGATCGCAGTGAAACGGAAATCATATAGCCTCATACTTTAATGCTCCGTGGTGAAAAACTTTGAATAGCTTTTTAGCTCAAGGAAACTGGGTTACGTTAAACTCAAGTAGCAGGAAGAAAGTTATCACTCATCTTATTCTTGTTCCATTAATATTTTTTCAGGAGTACAGATTGGACTTTTCACTTTCATAGTTTGAAGAAGCATTCCGCAACCATCTATAAATCCTAATTCCAGAAACAACGAATGTCCTTGAACAGAATCTTCTGCATCTTGACTTGAATCTATCAGCAGCGGCTGTACGCCCGTTCCATTCCCAGGTATGGAATATATTATTACATAGTTATGCTTCTTCATCGGTCCATAACTCTACAACGTAGTTCGCACCAACAGGCGGCCGTCCACGGTATATCGTGTAAAACGTTATAATAGTTCTAATTAAGCATTACACACTAAACAAGAAAAATAAGCTGTGTTGGGAGTTGAATTATATTCGTATAAAAAATAAAAATAAGCAAGGCATTACAATAAATAAGCCCAAACACTCGGTGCATACCTTGTTTTGAAACCACCTGACGAAGATTTTCGAAAGCAGTCTTGGTTTAAAATAAAGAGTTGAAAATAATTCAACATAATGATGGTCATCGTATTGATTAGAATTAGAATTAACTTAAACCGTAAGGGCTACTCGGATATTCCGGCTGAATTTTAAGCAGACAGTTGTAAACAGATTAGGTGCGTTTAGAATGGAATTTGACTCAAACACGCGTTGCGTTCGTCCGTCCATACCATTTAATATGTTATCATAAAACGCTAACACATTGGATTGGAAGTGTAGTCGTTAATGATTTTGCTATCCTGAGTAGGGCAACTCGAATTCCTCGTTTGCTTCTGTACTTAAAATTCAATTATGTTTAAAGTTATTGAAACATATATCTGATATAATAGTAAATCTAAACCCGACCTATTCATGAAAATAGGCACCTAAGTATTTGTTCTTTCGGCTTTTGTTCTATGATCTGAAAAGCAAATTCCGGTGTCAGTAGTTTATTTAAACTTTTATAAGTATCGGAGTATCGTAGCTCAGAATCATAAAATAATAAAATACAAGACAAAGACGAATGCTGAAAAGTTTATTCCCGTTTATTTTTCAAAGAATCAAATCGCACATTGAAATTGCGCAATACTCTGTTTAGTGTTTGTTTATACCGTATACCATACTCGTATACTTAGTTGTAGGATACAGTCAGTTGTGTTAATAATACCATAGAAGGTGAAAGTTTCTGAGATTGTGTAGAATGGCTTGTTTTCGCAAAAAAAAAAAAGCAAAGAGGGTCACGAATACCCTCCGTGTTATAATGGAAAATCGATTTTTCTTGCTTTTCCGAAAAGGGGACGAATGACTCATATAATTCCCCAGTGGGTAAGCTGACAGTTGTTCTGACTGAAGTGAAACATCTGAACTGAAGTATGTATGGACGGAAACTCCGTTCAGATTCGGGTGAATCGGAAGATTGTACGTCAAAAAGTAGAATTGACATGTCTTGTTTACACTTTATACATTATATCAACACCAACCTATCTATGTACCTACCTATACATTTTTAGGAGAGTTGGGCTGTTATTTAATTCTGTACTCTGCGTCTAAATAAGTAAAGCTAGACTGCTGTGCAATGTGGTGACGCTTGTCGGTGACATTGAAGTTCTTCTACATATATATGTATCTATAGGTACGTTAGTTTCTTATTTGAAGGTTGCTCATATGAATTAAACACTCCTATGCAGGATCGATATACCAATTGAAAAGAATAATTAAACGAAACCATCGAAACACGCAATCTTACAGATTTTTTAACAGTATCTGGGACAACTACTTTCTGCTGCGCGTCTATAATACACAAACAGTAGTGAAACCCAATCTTGAAACTTGAAAATAGTAGGAACCAACACATTGTATAGTTCCGCATTCCAAGCTCCACAACGAAATCCTAAGACAACAAAGACCAATTTTATATTTCTTTATATTTCTAAATCACGTAGTAGATTGCTCCTTCATAAATACAACAATGCACGCATTTTAGATAATAGTTTAGACTTTATTTGTTAAATCGCTAGCTTTATTACCATTACCTCACCAATTTTAACCCAAATTGCCAAATTGCTGGTTGAAATCCCAAAATGTATATTCACCGAACAAACAACCACTAGCCAGCAACTTGTGTTAAAACACGTTTTAAGGTTTGCGTGAATAATTACTGCAACATATTATGTAAACGGAAGAAATACTCAGCAACTGCGTTGCGTTGAAGTTAAAATAGATAGGTATTTATTAGCTAGCTAGGACTGCTGCTGCTGCTGTCATGATAGGGGATCATAGGTTCGAATAGTGATCCTGTGTAAGCACACGGATGATAAATTGTTTTTCCATAAGCCGTGATGTGATAAATGGAAATACTTTGTCATTTGTCGCTCTCTGATGTGACTTGACCCGAAAATAACTTTCTGATACCTTTATCTTTACTTCTCTTCTTTTTTCTTCATACCTCAACCCAACTCTGCTAAAGTTCAAGCACCAGCATGTACCCATGGTAGATGTAAAGAAAGGAGCTCTGACTTAACGCTAAAGCCGCTGAACTTTGACACGGTACAGTATCTGTTGGAGGAAAATAACATCATCTGTGGGATATACCGAACCTATCCTGCATTAGGTATTATGTGAGAAGTACAACCACGAATTCGTCTGCACAGTGCATTTATATTAGGAAGAAGGATCTACAATTTGTAAATCTCTTGCCAATCGAACTGATGTGCAACTACTGCACTTACTGATTTGGGAGTTTTTTGAGCAATATGGGTAAGCACAAAAGCTAGTGAACATAACCCACCTTATTAGCCTATAATTATACTTACAATTCTATTGCTGATTCGCTGTGTAAAGTGATAACTGCGTAGGCAAGATTGGGTATATTTAATAGCCATACATAATACTAGACCTAGGCAAGCGAAGTGAAATAGATACATTTCCAGGTTCACGATAATTGCGCTAGCTATACTCAAATGTAATTAGTGCTCCCGCCATGCTCATTTTGTAAGCCCACTAATTAATGTTCTATTTTGGTTTCAATTTTCAGGAGACAAGGGGAATGGCATCGAGTATCAATAAAGACCGTGTTTGTCTTGGAGCTGCCGGAGCATACGAAAGAGATAGTAGTTCTGATTTGTCGGACCGTGAGATTTATGAAATTAGAAGAAGATTTCCATATCGATCTCGTACAAAGTAAGCGAATACTATATACTTACCTATTCATTTAAAAAAACTGCATTCACCCGGAATTGCTCAGGTACCGTCACATTATATGCAAGCTCGCAGATTTCAGACGTACTTTTCAGTGTCATAAGCTTAGATTAAGATCACTATTTGCTACTGTACAATATATCTGAAGCTCGGTTAATGTAAAATTATAATCTCAAATTGATATAGTATTTATTTGATTGATCGTTTCAATTAGGAGATACAGTGGTAGGTTACGTAGTTGCTAAAGACGCGAATTGACATGACCAGGAGACCACCCTGCTGGGCATACTCAATACAGAATTTGACGCTTGACCAGCTTCAGAACAAGCTTGCTTGAAGAATCTAAATACCTTAGACTAGTTAGTCGACCTTGCTGCACTTTCCTTGTTGTTTGTTTCATATTATTATTCTGTTATCTGCGCAGCATACGCTATCAGTTATTCAGAGCGTGTATTCCAGGTAGTGTATGCAATTCATTCCACCGAGTGAATACAGAATACATTATGTAGAGCAGCGTTGCCTGAGCCTGAGTATGTTTGTTGATTCTTGTCTGACTGGTAATTTTGCTTTACTCTATATGCGGTGACCTGTTCAAACATCATCATTACCAAAAAGCTATTTACAAGTACCTAATCAAAAAATAAATGGTATTATATTATTCATGTGTCTCGATTTCATAGAATACGTTTACACGTAGTGCAATTTAAGATTTTGGAATGCTTAACCGTACACTTTCTCTAAGTAATGATGATATTATTCCATTTCTCTTATGAAGCATGTAGCTGGTTTTTTATTTGAAGTTAAAACGTATACAATATTTTATATTTTGTGGAGCATTTTGACAAACTCATACAATTGGACTTGTGGGTCAGCGGGCAAAGACCTCGTTTTTAATACTTCGTCTCTAAATAAGTGATTGTAAAATTGATGACCATTTATTTGAACAATTAGCGAAATGAATTACATTAGGTTCTTCTGAAGCATTGGAACTTCTTCGAAATAAGGATATAATTCTCGTAAACGTGTTTCAGTGAGCAATCAACACCAGAATCAAGCATTGGCCATGGGATGGCAAAAGTCATATTTCACGGGGTTTCATTTTATATAACTTCAGCAATAAATCGTGTTTATTATAAGAAATTGGACATTAGACTTCGCCATCAAGTATTTCACATTGATTTTGATTAAAAGTCTGTGATTTCTCTGAAGACCTTGTTTCTTCAGATGAGGATCAGGCAATCATTTTCCCGTGAGGTTTATTGACATCTTACTGTGGCAGGATGATAACGCAAAACTTATACTTTCACAATCTTATTCCTTGCTACGAATCTGCTATTTCATTGGTTAAACGCGTATTTGCAGGAAGGAGTTGACTGACACACCATTGAACTTTTATCCAGAAGATAGTAATTAAACTTCTCCCCACGTCCCAATGAACAGTACTGACTATAAACACAGTCAGCAGTTATGGCTCATACCATGATTGCAGGTTCTTATGCTGATTCGGATTGAAATTAAACTTTTCCTTTTACACAATAATCTGCTGGCACCTTATTCATAACTTCCGTCATGAGGTGCAGTCCAAAGGCATACAGAACGTGACACATCGCA
Source organism: Ceratophysella sigillata (assembly GCA_034693865.1). Taxonomy (NCBI): domain Eukaryota; kingdom Metazoa; phylum Arthropoda; class Collembola; order Poduromorpha; family Hypogastruridae; genus Ceratophysella; species Ceratophysella sigillata. The sequence goes on from JAQFXY010000029.1 coordinate 25,817, forward strand.
AGAATTGTTTACAAATTCCGAGACGACCAGCTTCCAGACTTGAAACATAAGAAAACATACTTTTAGTTGCATACAAACAATGTATGCCAATTCGTAATTCAGCCTTACTCGTCCACAGCTCATTCGTATTATAAGGTACAATTGGCATTGGGAAAGTGAGGAGCAGCATTAGCCCGTACATAAACCATAAACCCAATACAATTCCCTTGCCTTGGTAACCACTAGCCTGACTAACCAAGAGTGGGATTCCTGTTATTCAATGTTTTAAATTTTTCCCGAAGACTGGAGAGCGTGGTGATTCTCCCGCTCATTTTCCACCGACACTACATTCCTCTTGTTGTTGTTGGCGCCAGTCGCAGTCAGACTAGTGTGTATTTCTAAGGTTAAGCAAAACTGTGTCCTCAGGTGTAAAAATTGGGATTTGTACCATTTTCAATCTTGCTAACTCGGTTCTAGTACTAATATCTTGGTTCATTAGGCTGATTCTTGTTAAGTTTCTGGGACTGCTGGAGAGTAGTTTGTGAACAGACTGTGCTCTATTTTATTGTGGCTATTTTACTTACGTTGTATACACATGTATGGTATAAAATCGGTAACAACATTAATAAAAGTTAGTTCAGGACAAATTTTCGAACGCTGAGTTAGTCCTTTAATGTGGGCACAATTAACTTTTTTAAAAGCTGAACCCTACCTGATTCTGCTAATGCCTCCGATTTTTAAAAAGTCCGGAAATTAGCAAACCTATTCTATCGTTATTGAAAGAAAGCGGGGTTTGTACGAAACCTAACCAGACCAAAACTGAAGTGAAAGCATAAAGTCGGTACATCTCCCTAATCTGACACTGGGAACACAGTATTGTGGACCTGAGGGCTCGAACTCGATAGTTTAGGACGGATCGAAGGATGAACGGGAGGCAGGTTGATTGGGGCGGGGAGGGTGAGTTTGAGTTTAGTAGCTCGAGCAGTGAGAACGAGGAGGTGCCAGACCGAGGGCCTCTTCTTCGGAAGCCCTATCCCATTGAAGGGCCGAGAGGCTGTTGTGTGCCCAAGCCACCGGCACCGGCATCACCACGCGGCGGGAGATTTAATGGCCAGACCTCATCTTTCATTTCGTTGGCCCTTAGTTACTCCAAGCCCAAACCCTGCTTGGTCAAAAGGTCGAGTATGACGACGAGTAGTGGGAATGGTACCTCCACGCCCAACAGTCCCACGGGCAGTCTGGATTTGGAAAGTTACGTACCAAGGGAGCTGGAACAGCTTAATGCGGACACGCTCAGGTACACAACCACATTCTAAACTTACTTCCCGCAAACAAGCAGCTCATCCATCTTATCTTATCTGCTTTCTTTCATTGCTTCCGAACCACAGTTATGACTGAGTCTCCTTTGCTTTGCTAATTAATCTGTGTGCATATGTTTTTAGCTTACTGGCAACTTGTACATAGTATGTAGCCATTGGGCAATTGTGCCCATCACGTGTCGTAAGACATCATATAGCATTCAGCCGATTAAAGGGAGCAGTTTATTTAATCATTTGAAATCAAAGACAGAGATTTTAATGTCAGTTATTTAATAACTTAGAAGTTAAGTCAATTTCTAATATTTGTGGTTACGGGAATGTTCCTGGAACATCGGCAATGGTTTATCAAAGCATTTGATCGTTGTGAATGATATATTGGGTCAGGCAACAATTGTCAGAGCTTCGTGTACCTATTTGTTCTTTATATTTCAATTGCTCCTCTCGTTTGACCAGACGAAGAGTATCATACCGACATGACACCTTTGCAAAATCTCTAATTCAAGCAATGTAGCGGAAGTGATTGAATTGAAGTTGGCACTATTGCAGGGATAATGGATGCTTCGCTTTGCTGTAAAGCTCTATGAATGGCACGTGATATATGCCGCTATTTAAACGTAAATCTTGAGTAATTGTGGTTATGCTTGATATGTGATATGAATAAGATGAGCATGTTCGCGAATTAGCACTCTTAACTCTAATGATAATATATCATACATTGAAGATTCGAGAAGTGGAATAATATTTATTCCTATACTGCACCAGCAAGTGCAATAATTATATCGTATATTACGAATTCAAGAATTTTGTCTAAGTACTAAGGTCAGAGTTGATAAAAATACAACAACATAAATACAGGAGTGTTACGTTTACTTTATTAGCATGAGGTTAGTCCGTATTTGTTTAGGTCTTTGCTTTTGCGTGCGCTGGTATGTTCGTGACTCGTCCCGTGAGTAAGTACATTCCTTCTAGGTCATAGTCATAGCCCCCGCAACCCGCAACAATAATCTCCGCAACCGAAATCCCCGCACAACAATAATCCCCGCAACAATAATCTCCTGTATAATAATAGCTAAACCCTATTTTGTTGTGATTTGCGGGTATTTCGGAAACCTAACCTAACATAATTAATTTAATATCACTATTTAGGATTTTACACGGCCTTGTCCGTAACATTATAACCCTGGCAATGACTTTTCTGCTTGCGGGAATTGTTGTATTGCGGGGATTTCGGTTGCGGAGATTATTGCTGCGGGGCTTATTGCCGCGAGGTTTATCACCGGCTGCGGAGTACATTATACGTATACCGACGAAGTTATCCTTCGCGCTTTTTCAATATATTGCGCTATTCTTCGTGCTGCCGAACTCCTACGATTAGGTGCTGCTTATCTAGCCAGCCATTATTACGCTATGAGGTTCCTCTCGGTTGCAATTTTATCCGCCGCCTTGAAAAGCTAACTAGCAAATTTTGTTGCCCAGGAAATTATATAGTAAACTGTTGAATTTTTGCAGTTATTCACACTCTAGCTAGTCATATTAACTGTAAACATTGAAGTAAAGGACTGGATACATATAGTTAACCATAAACAGCGTATCAGTTTGATCGAAACATACATTTTTACTCAAGTAGGGAGCTACTAAGCTGGCGCGCTACTGTAATTTTCGAGTTAAGTGTACGGTTCATAACTTTCAGAACATAAGTTATTCTACTGGATATGGATACAGATTGCGCGATAGCAGCGTGCCGCCAACGCAGCGTTCACTAACCTTATTTATGAGGCTGGATCCATTAGTGACAAACGGAGGCTTTCTCTATGGAGTTTCAATAAACAAATGGGATTGGAAAGTGTAATAAAATTATAAAGAAATAACGACTGATAGCATACGGGGCTGAAACGAAGACTTCTTTAAGCTTAAGTACATAAGGCAAAAATCGTTCACCTTTATTTGTTCATGTTATGTATTGAATTTGAATTGAAAAGATAAGAATCAGGTCTATTCTTCATTGTTATCAAGTGAATTGAGTTTCGAGTCCCTGTTGGCCGAGGACTGAAGTCGGACTACGATTAAGGTAGATTGCATCATGAAATAGGAAAAACGAATTCAAAATACAAATACAATATTATCGACGTTCAAACATGTGTATCCGCATCCTATCATCATCAGTTATAGTCAGCTATTCAATATAATGCATACTTTTAGTTACTTACAATTACCTAGCCCTGCATATCAGTCATTGTAAAAGCATTGAGTCAACGTCAACCGTCACCGTCAAGCATACAGAAAAAATACTCATAATTTATTTAATGCTGACGCTGCTGCTGTTTGCTGTGAGCCGTTTTCATGACATCGATAATCTATGAGTCAGCCAGTCAGTTTTCTTGGTTTATTCAGTTCGGTGGAAACTGATGCGACTACTGAGCTGAAGTTAACTCGGGAAACTGTGTGTCTTGTTTAATGGAGAATCACCTCTTATTTGTACAATAGAATGGAGCGTACGAGTCGATCATTGTTGAAATCTCATTGTCTTGGAGCCGGAAGTGACAGTGGACGCCCTGACACTGCTTCTGGATCATCTGCATCGGGAACTCAGACTGGAAGCACCCCATCCAATGCTTTCACTGAGGACCGTGTCACCCTAGTCGTTGATAATACCCGCTTTGTTGTGGATCCTAATGTCTTCATACAGTATCCGAATACAATGATTGGAAGGTGAGTCCAAACTACTTAGGTACTAAAGTGTGACAATTTTTAATACTGCCGCAGTTAAGCTACGACATTGTATAAATAGCTGTTCCTAGAAGTTTACTCATGTGCACTTTAAGACAAGGAATTTCAGAGCTCAATGGCATTTCTCAGTGGTTGTTTTTGCGTTTCAAACGAATAATTAACTTGTATTGACACTTAATTTCAAGTAAATAGATCTGAGTGTCACTGTCACATGTTTCATATTGGCATCTGACGCCTACTCCAAGTTTGAATTTGCCATGCATTTGAATAATTTCTTGGTTACATTTGTACGCTACGGATATTCATGTCGAAATTATTCTAGTAACTAAACTTAAGCAAGCGAATGTCTTGGTAGTACAAATAGATCATTGAACTCTAAACGGTAAGCTATCGATGCCTATTTTATGAGTTCTTGGTATTGTTTAAATTTTCAGAATGTTTAGTACGGGCATTGAACTTTTACATGCAAATGAACGAGGAGAGTATATTGTGGCCGATGGAATATCTGCAACAGTCTTTCGTGCCATCTTAGATTACTATAGGATTGGCCTTATCCGTTGTCCACCAACTGTAAGTGTTCAAGAGCTTCGTGAAGCTTGCGATTACCTTCTCATCCCCTTCGATGCAACTACAATTAGATGCCAAAATTTGCGTAAGTCCAACACCAGTAGTGATCATGCTACTTTTTGTGTAAAGCTAGTGCGACATCTCTTCCTATCAGGCAGCGTGTAGGTAGTTTTCCACTGATTTTGTTTATTCAACTTGCTGCCAATAATGCGTGCCACTCGCTGCTTTGAACAATGGGTAATTAAAGAGACAATGCGGAGAATATGAAACATTTCCAGGATCTGAGTTACTTCTTTAATTCACCAAGTAGTGCATTGAACAGAAGCCAATTTCCGAGTAACCTTTACAGGAAGTAGTGTAAGATGATTCGCCATCGCCTGCCTGCTAGTCAATATATTATGAACTTGGATCCACATACTCCATGTTGCCTAGGCCAGTCTCAGTTCTTGAATTTTCTTTGATCAGATCTGTGTCTTGTAATCCAGCTTTGCTTTTCCTTTCCGTAAATTTTAAAGTACCATGGTGATATTCAGCGTTAAAATTATCGAAATTCGGCCGGCTTCACCGCCTCGCAGCAATGTTCCTCTCTGGTGTCTGGATAAGGAACTACGTAAGCTGGTCCACTTACAATTGTTTATATTTATTTGTCTTTAAATAGGAGGATTACTTCATGAACTTTCAAATGAAGGAGCCCGTCATCAATTTGAGGCCTTCTTGGAGAAGCTAATTCTCCCGCATATGGTGACATCGGCGGAACGCGGAGATCGGGAATGTCACATTGTTGTGCTTTTGGACGACGACTCAGTGGACTGGGATGAGGAGTATCCGCCCCAAATGGGAGACGAGTACTCTCAAAGTAAGTTAGAATTACGAAAATGTCTCCATGTATTCAGATACAGCGTCAATGCTGGTCTTATTTTAATACCTACTTGCGTTTTCTAGCCGTGAACAGTACTGCGTTGTATCGCTTCTTCAAATACATCGAGAATCGTGATGTGGCCAAGCAAGTGTTGAAGGAGAGAGGTCTCAAGAAGATAAGACTTGGAATTGAGGGTTACCCGACTCACAAGGAAAAGGTTTGTTATTTGTTCACATGATTTGTCGATGTCGGTTGAAGAATCTGGGGAATCCCAAATAAGAGTACTTTTCCAATTGTAAACTTATGCTATACAATTTCGATTTTCAGATTAAGAAGCGTCCAGGTGGACGTGCCGAGGTCATTTATAACTACGTTCAAAGACCATTCATTCGCATGTCCTGGGAAAAGGAGGAAGCGAAGAGTCGTCACGTGGACTTTCAGGTATGCTTTGCTATTTACCGTCCTTCATGTATTTTAGCTGAGGCGGAGCAAACTTACCCTAAAACTTCGGTTTGTTTCTGCTTTCAGTGCGTTAAGTCGAAGTCGGTTACCAATTTGGCGGAAGCTGATCTGGCTCAGGACCAACAGGGTCCAAATGAAGTTCACCCATTGGCTGATGGGTTCATGCAGCTTAATGTTGACGGTGGTGCTGGACTTGGCCTAAGACTTGGTGGTGTTTTCATTGGTCCTCAACTTCCAGGGAATATTGAAGGTGCTGTTGGGCTCAATAACATTGGTAACGGAAATGCAGCTCAAGCTGGCAACTTCAACGGTGTTGGAGGGATGGACGGTGATGCTGGAAACTTTGACTCTGGACGCTAAATTCTACAACTTGTCGTGCTCATATTTCCTGCAGGATGAAACGTGGAGCACAATACATTGCTACATTTTGATAACAAAACATCATACATTAAGAAAATGAATTAATAAAGCCTAAAACTTTAATATACGAAAGAAATTGAGTTTTTGAACAATATGGTTAGCTTATTGAAACGACAACTGTTGCAATTTGTCCCATTCGATTGTCTTAATCACGCAATATATGTATTTCCACAACCTTATTCAGTTTCTCTATTAAATGTTCACCTTTGAGGTTCGATTAATTTCTTTCCTTCTAAAATTCTGGGTTTAGGTTTAAATTCACAGTAATATTAGATTTGTGGCGAATAATATTTTCAACACTACAATAGACTACAAACCATTTGACTGGAATTTATACGCATAACCGACAAACTACTCATACTGATAGCATTTTAGGTCCCATTTTACATACCTTAAATACAGATCTATCAAATATCCGGTACCTATCAGTAACTTCAGTCGGAGTATTAGCTACAAAATACTTCTTCCTATCTGAAGTAAGAAGTTTAATCCTATTCCTATGCATGGAGGAAGTTTCGAGAACCTGGTCTGGTCATGTGTCATCAGTGTCAAGATCAACGTTCACGTTCCTAAAGGATTGACGAATCTATTTTCAATTTTATCGATAACGACGCAAGACGGATATTTTTGTTTTGAAGATATGCACCTAAGCGTTCCCAAAAACGCGTCGAATATATGGATAGAAATGAACTAAACTGTAAATCCATGCTGTCAAAAAATAAGAATTACGAGTCCTCCGAACTCCTACGCCACTTCATTTGGCGAATTTAGAGTCACTAATTGAAATACGTAACCCAGAGAGGAAATTCAGCGAACATATTTTGGAGCTCATATGAGGTTTTGGAGCTTTTCTCTGTAATCTGCAATGTACCTAAGCAATTTGCTGGGAGCAGCTTTGTAGAACGGTCCAATAATGTGTTAGTGAAATCCATTCAATTGCCAGTGACGTATTGTACTCGCAACAGTATTCAACTTTGTACACCTACTCGTTCCAGACTACTATTGTAATTTGTCATACTTCGCTCTTTCATTCGGTTTCGGCTTTATACAGCCACCGCAAATGATATTCGAAAGTATATCAAATTATTTTAAGCTCTACTGATAATACTTCCGTTTAGTCCAATCCGTTTAATCAAGTGGAGTGGACATTGGCCCTGAGAGAGACCCATTATGTTTGTCGTAAGTCGTAAGTGTTTTACAGGATTTGTATGAAATTACGAGTGTAGCAATCAATAGTAGTATCAGGTATCAAAGACTGAACTATTGATTCACACACTGGACTGTACACTGTACCTATGAACCTTGGAAATTGCATTCCCTGTTTATCTTCTGACTATGAAATGAACTCATTATTGGCTCCATCGCATCGCTGACTGTTCATTAGTAGAAGGTTGGTGTCTTTGACACAATAGTTGTCACTTGTGATATGTTATGAAAAAATCGGAATTCCTGATTCCTATCTGATGATACCAATAATATAATATTCCCGTTAGGTATCTGCATAGGTTACATAACAAAATTTCTTATATTTATGATTTGAATTGCGGATTGATTTAAAAAATAAAATTAAGACTAAATCAATTAGATGTGTATCTATCTGCCTAGTTTACATATATCCTTAGCAGATACCCAGTAGGTAATACTGAAAATGTAGGTATAAGTCCTTCCTGATTGAGAGAATAGACAGCCCACAGCAATATGAAAATCCAGAGTATGGACCATGATGTTTGTACCGGCTAATACTGCGGCAAGCGTGTGATGAACCGAAGCAAAGAACACGGTGAACATGGAGAGCAAAGCTCAAAGTCCTGTATGTTTAATTAAAACACTGGGAGCTTAAAAGCTAAAAAGCACGAGTTTAAATCACGTTTAAATCATATCTAATTATGTTTTTGTGTATGTGGTAGATGAATCAAAAAAGTGTCTGTAATTCTCATGCAATCCCCGTGCTAAAAAGAAGTGTTATACGGAAACTAACATGGGAAAAACTGTCTACACCTACTGATAAGTAGCAAGTTTATACATAGCATAATGTTGATTAGAGTCTCTAGAGTCTGTGAGTCCGATCTAATCAAACTCACACGAGTGAAAAAATGGACCTTCAGAAATCTCATATTTTTCATTTAATCAACTCCCGTTCATTTTGTCCAGTATTCAGTCAGGGACTGAAGGCAGAGGGAGTTGAGTGGTGATTTCTTGCTGGGCTCTCAAATTCCCACCTCAACTTATTCTGCTACCTGGCCGTCCGTATTCCAATACACAATTCTAGCTGGAAATTCGTTCACAATGGTGTACCTACTGAAGCTAGCGGCTGTGAAAGCGGTTTTAGTTGGATTTAGTTTATTCTATGGATGGCTAGCTTGTATCAAGCTTCTATTCAGCTGGGTTCGATATGGAAATCAGTTTTGGTTTGTCAAAGAAAGAAGTTTACCACCTCCATGTCTTCAAGATCCTTCTCTTGGCAGGAATTCTTACATCAAGCTCAAGGTACGTTTTTCAACCAGAATCACAAATCAGACCCATCAATAATACGGAATTGAAGATGAGTTAGCTTTAGCTTTACTGCATGGGTCGCGCTCACACGCCTCTGCTCTGCTCTAGAAATGTATAACGTATTACTTAATACTATTTATACATACAGAATACTAGAAGAGCATTATATATCCACGTCGTATTGAAAAGAGTTCCTCACAGTGAGTTGGCCTTCGATTTTCACTACACGCTGCGGAGAAAAGGAAAACTTTTCTTAAGCATTTCCATTAGATAAGCTTCCCATTGCGATTCAAACACATGTAAATATATGGCAACTAGAATCCAAATTATAATACGTTACAAACTCACTGATCTTAAGAGCAATTGTGCTTAATATTCAGACAAATATTTTTCATGAAAATGGCCTGAAAATCCTCCGGTTCTGCGAATTGAGTTAGAAAATTGCGAAAGAGTTGAAAAAGTAGCCAGGGAAGGTTGTAAATAAAAGTAAAATTATCACATTATTGTAATATTGTAATAGCAAGGTTGTTTGTGCTTATCTAGAATTCAATGCAACAAAATGAACCAATTGGTTCCTGTAACAGAGTGTAATATGAAATATGAAATATGTCTATTTGCAGGATGTAAAGTTACATTATGTTGAGAACGGTGATAGAGATAAGCCGCTCATGCTATTTGTTCATGGATTCCCCGAGTTCTGGTTTTCCTGGCGTCATCAGCTGAAGTATTTTGCTGAAACTCATTGGTAAGCAAATCACATTAACCCAACAACGTTATAACGCCATTATGTAAATTGAGGGAGAAAAAGGCTGACAACAATATTTGCTATGAACATGAGCCGTTTATCTGATCCAAATGAAAATACATTTTTGTTATAAATACTTTTAGGGTCGTGGCTTTGGACTTACGAGGTAAGGGCTTTACCCAAGCTTGACTAGCTCCTACTCTCTGTGTATCTGCGCCTCCAGAGCAAAAGAGTATTTTTGTACCGATTATAATGGAATTATCTATGTCGTTATGAATTAGGATATGGCGACAGTGACAAGCCCACTAGAGTGTCCGACTATCGATTGGAACTCTTGGAAAAGGATATTGTTGATGTTGTAAAAGGACTTGGACGCAGGAACTGTATCTTGGTTGGTCATGACTGGGGTGGTGCCATTAGCTGGACTGTTGCGGCCAAATATCCGGAAATTGTGTCAAAACTAATTATCATGAATGCTCCACATGTAATGCCTCAACTAATAATAATCCTTCCTTAGACGCAAAATGCACAAAAATACATCCGCTTTGATTTTATCGTTATTCTGCTCTCCCTCTTTTCAGCCAGCTGCGTTCCGCAAGAAGCTCCAGAGTTCAATTGCTCAATTACTCAAGTCATGGTAAGCACAATTTAGAAGTTAACAACCTAATAAATACATAAATATATGCTGAACGGATCTACTCAGAGCGAGTTGACAGCCGGTCAGCAATTAACTTGGTGGATCAAAGAACGCTTTCCTATGATCACTGAGAAGTACAATACAACTGGCTCCGTAAAATGTACATTTGGCTGCGTAATTCAGTTCGAGCAGGTCAACAAGAATATTGGAGTGGCTTGGCTACAGATTTCGTAATTTTAATTTGCCAGGTACATCTTCTTATTTCAACTGCCATATCTACCAGAACTCACAATGCACAATGACGACTTGAACGTGTTCAAACGAATGTTCGTAAACGTTGATGGAGTTCTTCCGATGCCGGAAGAGGAGCTGGAAGCTTACAAGTACACGTTTTCCAGAAAAGGTAGGCTACAAATCCGAAGAGCCACATATTGCTACAATTCTGACAAATTGTTATATCAAGTAGAAAGAACTGGCCAGTATCCACCTCTCTGTTAATTTGATACCTAATTATTGTTGGCTAGGTGCCTGGACTCCACCAATGAATTATTATAGAAATGTCGTCAGTGCAGCCGAGACATTGGATCCCAAGATTATCAGGATCCCAAATATTAAATGTCCAACTCTTGTGATATGGGGCGAGCATGACATTGCACTAGAAAAGGATTTGCCTGAATTGACACGGGAGTACGTGGATAACATGAAAATTGAATATATACCCAGAGGAAATCACTTCATTCAAAATGATAAGCCCAATGAAGTCAACAAGGCGATGGAAGCATTTCTCCAATAAACTAATGCAACAAAGTGGAGCTACGTGAAATAATACAATACAGAGCTATAATTGTTACAGGTTAAAATTAGCAATTCCATCCTCAAGTCTGGTCACTATTCGAATAATAAATAACTGATTTTTCCGTTGTTCAATAATAATTGTACTCACACGTGCAAAGCTTGGCATGAACAGCAGTTTAGAGCGATAAGCGTAATTGTTCGTACGAGAAATGCTTCGAGATGTAAAATCCAAAACTAAGATTCTATTTCGGTAAAACTTCTTTAAGTTGAAAAAACATTAAATCAACATGTGTTTGACATCCTGTCAATCTGATCGAAACGGTGAGGTTACGTCGTAAACAAAGGAAAGTGTGCCGGATAATTTGTCACGAAAACGAAGGATGCTTCACGCGTGTGCGTGACCGGCCAAATGTTCACATCGTACACTTTGCATTACTCTTCATAGCGAAAAAGTGAGGTCTGTGAGTTGCATTTCCATATGGAAGAATTTACCTTGTACTTTGTACTTTTGTATTGCTAGGCTTAGCACATAGCACACGGGGATAAGTTCAACGAAAGATCTTCATTGCCTTTTCCATTGACAGATACATACGTACTAGCTAGTAGCTAGACAGATAGTCAAAGCAGGATCAACCCTTAACGAACGGATGATCTTCTGCAGGTGGCAAGGTGGAGATATTCTGCAGACTTAAGTGGCACGGCATACGAGAACCAGTAGAATTCTACTCAAATGTGAAGATGAACAGATTGTGCAATCAAGACGAGGTGTGGGGGTGCTTGTATATTCTTCATTTGCAAACGCGTCATCAGAATGTCGTGGAACGCATTTGAAGCTGAGAAACGAATTTTATATAGGTGGGAAAGATTTATATTTTTTATGAAATTCTCTACAAAGTTTTATTAGTATTTTTATAGTTATTGTGCTATATTTTATAGAAATTCATGCGGAGGAAAAATGCTAAAAATAACAGCTACGCAGTAGCGCAATGGAAACGTGAGATGACCTATCCAACCTGTAGATGTACGATGTACGAATGATTCAGTTCTAGCACTAATTTTCTATCCGTGTATTTAATGTGCCTGAATCTTTAAAAAAATTGTAAACTTAATGTACGCTGACGTTGTCCGTAACCTCTAACGATTGTTAAGAAAGCGCTAGTTTTGGTGCCAACTGTGGCATTGCATTGAACTAATTACGAGGAAAAACCACGTACTATTTTCATTGTTGGCTATAAAACTATGTATACCAGTTATCAGTCGTCAACATTTCAGAAGTATTTGTTTTATTGCTCAAAACTCACAGCTCACAGACTCACACAGATTGATCGATAGTACTTTATTCCGTTGTTTTAATTACGCAGTGTAAATTCAAACCATCTGAAATAGAATACAGCGTAAAGCTGTGTTAGGAAATTACAGACCAAATTTTGACGCAGGAACTTGGAATTGAATTGCATACAAATTAAACTCAACGCTTTTGGTGTACCATAATCTTATTACATGCTCAATTATGAGACGGACGACACTAATCCAATTTTTTCACTTCAAATAAGACTTAGAAGTTTGACACCCTGTGCTTACCTTCAAGATTCCTGTGCGTTTAACAGTAAATGAGATCAATATATAAATTGCATGCCGTAGATCGTTGATAGCTGAGAACCTGAGCTCATTAGGGAAAGAGTTTGTAAGTCCCTTCCATATTCAATATATGCTTGGTTGGACTTTGGACTGACTGCTGCTGACTAGACTACTGGGTCCTTATGGAAGGCAGCATTCAAATTAATCACGGAATGAATTAGGTGATGATTAAGTTAAAAGGATGCTAGTCGCATTTATGTCCCAGTGTTGCGATATTCGGAAATAGTTGTGAAAGGTGTTTTTTTTAAAAATAAGTACAAAGTACATATGTACAGAATATGTAAAAAGGCTAATTATGGGCTCATGTACATATAATGTCGAATTTTAAGGAGCATCTCATAGGTATGACGAAACTAAAATACGGTCGAAAACACTATGGCCGACAACATAAGGCCCGAGGGATAACGCGCAGACGAGAGACAATATGAAATAAATAACGCTTTTATCTTTATGCTGCCTCCGAAATTCCAATTCCCAAGTACGTCGACCCCAACTAACTAAAATAACAGATAACCCATACTCAAATCTAAAATATTAACATGCATATGAATACATTTTGATTATAGACGGAATATTTGTAAGAATTTTGCGCTTAAGATTGGCTGAGAATAATTAGTGCGTTTAATGTAGGTGGTACTTAAGCAGTGTGTGGCAAGTATGATGCTTTTATTAGATATGTAGAATTTGTATTTCTCCGGCAAATGGCTATTGGTACCTAGTATTGGTACCGATATTGAAAATGGAATATAAAAATATGGAATTCTCGTATGTAGACCAACCCGCCGCCGATGTAAGTTTATGTTTTTAGATGTTACATTGTGTTCTGTGTATTGCGCTTCTGCTTCGAGAAGGCTTGTTGATTTTTAAAAAATTGTTAAAAAAATATTTGGATTTGAAGCTCCTTGATTTAAAAACCATTTTAGCGTGCTTTTACAAAGTAATTACAAAGCCATTATAATAAATGCTCAAATTGAACTGAAACTTGTTTTCACATTATGACAGAACTATATTGGAGGCTTTATTTGGCCTAGGTTTAGAGATTGAGCATATTCACTACGACAGAGACACGAGGGCACCTTGGCTATGTATGTATTATGTATTTTCCTCATGTTGTCGTATGAAGGAAGCTAGCTGGTGGTGAGCTGCCTGGGTGAGCTAAAGCTCTATGTATGTAGGTAGTTGGTATGCTGTATCTGGTGGTGCTGTGCTGTGGTTGGGCCAGGTGAGGCGTCGGAGAGTGCCTGTGCGGCGCATGAGATGGGATGACGTTCATCCACTTTCAAATCCGCCATGACATTCTCCGTTTCCCCTCGCACTCACTCACTCACGTAGGTCCCAAGACGAGGCTCGAGCAGTGGGGAGCGACAGAGTGCAGGCAGATCCAGTCGAGCTCTCTCCGTCTGCTCGCCAGCAGCCCAGCCGAGTCTAAACAACTTTCTCTGGCCCACGACACGACGTAGTCTGCTTCCTGCCACTCTCAGGCTGCTCTTTCGGAGGACTCTGCCCACTTGCCCCACAATCCGTCTACGCCAGCCAGCCTGGCTCGGGAGCCTCCGTCTAGCTAGACTCTCCCACCGCCACCCAGTCCACGCTGGCCTGAGCTGGACACTTGTGCCCCTCTCTGGACTCCACACTCGGCCTGTGTCCCCGCTGACCTCAGCCCCTCTCGCTCGGAATGGTGGATTGGCCTTGGAGGTCCTGATGTCCGATTGCCTCTTCGGGCACGGATGGGTGAAGAGACGGTGGGTCGATTGGTCGAAGTTCCGTTTGGTGGGCAGGGGCAGTACTTCGGCCGGAACGGGGTCAAAGTAAATGTGGTCGATCCTGGAGGTCGGCCCATTGTGATGACCACTCACGTCCCCATCCGAACATCAACAATCAAATTCGTACATGAGACGTCAAATAATAACTACCATCGCTGCTCCAGAAAGGTAAGTCAACTCAAGCGTTTATAATGCAAGTTGACCTCTGTGTAGAATCAGGTCCAATGTCCAATGCACCGTGACAGCTGAGTGCTCAGCGTCATCAGCAAAATGACATTGGGTGACCTACAAGCAACAGGGGCAAAGGTGTGCACGAGCTGACAGAATGCTACATTTTTTAAAAGTACTTAACAGTTGGTTAGCCTGTTTGAGGCATCAGGCATCATACATTCAATGTTATGTGTATATGCCCCTAACACTGACTTAGATGTTAGTATTTCTAATTTTAACATTTATGAGATTATAAATATCATTTGCAATTTAATTTAATTGATCGCTTACATCTTAGTTGGTGACTCGTTGTTTTGGAAGAATTACTTCAAGCAGTACCTACTGTCTACGTTGTACGTTCTTTTCTTATATCTGCATTTAGAAGAAATACAGCTAAATTGAAAGAGTTAAAGAATATACTGTGTGATAGTGACAGAGGAGGCGAGATATAATTATTGTGCTACGTCAATCACGTCAATTCTGCACTGAGAATCTAGGTTTTCCTGTGAACTAATACTCGAGTAGTGAGTTGCATCGTCAATGGAACTTATGTGTATGACGTAAATATGTTTGAGTGTAAAATACAAATCTTAGGTTGAAAAGTCTTCACTGCAGTTCGTAGTGAGCATAGATACGTAGAGCACTGGGCAATGTCCGTCCACGTCACCAACATTGGGTTGATTGAAAATAATGGCAGTGTGCCATCGTCGTCGTGATTTCTCTATCGGAATATATGTAGGAGTACACGTTACACGTGGTATACGCTTGGAATTAATAAATTCGTCATTATTTAGAATTTCTAAATGTATATCTTAGCTCTACAATAACATATAATCTGTTGTTGCGTATTTGCTTATTGCTGATATTGCTTGGTTAGTATGTGTTGCGTATGCATGTTGGGCTGTCTGTTCCTTGAACTGAATCCAGTAACTTTCCATCCATTCCATTCCACTAGTTCTACGTTCAAGCTACGACCTATACTTGTGCATGTGTGACGCCTCCGATTCCTTAACCTTCAATCTATTGACTGTGTCTTGACTTGCTGATTCATAATGTTGTTGATGTTATTAGACCCGGTGAACTTGTGACAGACAATTATTAAGTCAGTAAAAGTACTTAACTTCTTCTCTACTTCCTGCATAACTTTTAAAAAATACTCACGCTCAAGTTTCATATAATGATTTAACTAAGAAAGCTAGATCAAATAACCAAGCCTCGCCTTCAGCCGTAGCTCGGATGACTGGAAAGGTGTTAAGCAACGGACAGTAAAGTGCTACGTACTCCTCTAAACTGCCAATAAACCATCATATGAAAGTTCTTAGTGTACTTACCAATAATATTACGCTATCGCTCACGCTTTGGCTCTCTTGACGTCCGTGTTCCAGTATTAGCTCCAGGATGAAGTTCGGAGCGTTTGATTCACGTCGCTGCAGTAGTTTTAATACAAATCGAGTTCGTGCCTTCATTTTCTACTATTGTAATCTTATTGTTACACTAATATACAGTGCTAATGCCTATTTATGTATGACTGCTGTTTGCCAGTCCCAATACTCTTAAAATCAATGCATTCTTGGTTCTACGTCACTTGAGCACCAAATCAACTAGTTGGTTTCGCATATTTGAGCCCATATAGCCTAAACTATCCTAAACTTAACATAATATAACCCTGACGCAACATAAAATAGCGTTCTTCCGGATCAGCTTATCCTCGTACCTAGTAGTGGTTTTTATGTTGAGAACAACTGAGATAAAGGGCCATGCGTAGATTCCGTACCGTTTTCCTGGTGGGAATTTGGGGTGCTTAGAGTCAGTTCTAAGTGTAAAGCTTTAAATATAACAGGTCGCACTTCTGAGAACCAGTGAGGAAAGGTAATTAGGGCTTTTATACTGACTTGTGTTGAGATCGAGAGGTGAACCTGTGTGCATGTGCATATGCAAGGGCGATGCTGAGGAATAGGAGACAGACCCTTGTATCTTCCCTCATTATTGTGGCAGTCATAATTTCCATACGGCTAGAGCACGGATGAAGGTAGAGCTGGAACTAGATGAATGCAAAGTGGAAGGGATGACGCGGCAAGAGTAGTTTCTGCATAAGAGAGCTTGACAGTTCAGTTGGAGTTAAGAAATCAGGAATAATGGTGCTGATTTGAGAAATAGGCTCTTATCGAGTGTAATTAGTAGCATTCTGTCACTCTGTGCTCCTCCATATTCTCAGGAATACTTGTTTGGAATAATGAATTAATGATTGTCCTTCTCCTTCCTCAGCGTAAGTGTGTAGACGCAGACAGTAGCTTAGGTGGGCATGGTATTGGGGACAGCGTCGGAGGAGTTCCTGGAAATTCTAACAATTGTAATACAAATAACATCACGGCGGTTCAAAGCAAGGCGGCCGTCGGCGGCAGTGGCGGCGGTGATGGAGACTACCAACTTGTCCAACACGAGGTCTTGTTCTCCATGACCTCACAGACTCACTATGAAGTACTGGAATTCTTGGGAAGGGGTACTTTTGGACAGGTAAATTATTCAAACTTAATAGCTCCACTATTATACCGGTGTATTTAATATTGTTGGTTATCAATTTATTCGGCGGTATCTTGTCCTGCGTAAATTAAACAAAACGAAACCTGATTCATTATGGAGTACTTAATCAAAGGATCAAAGTATGCGTTGTAGTTCTTCAAAATGTGAATAACTCTACCAAAATTTCTAAATGCAGTACAATACAGCGATTTTAAATAGTTGAAGACATTTTAACGTAAAAACAATGCTTCCGTTCCGGTTTCAATGGCTCATTCGTCAATATTTCAAGATCAAAAAGTTATCAGAATGCAGTGATCAACTATGCTATAATATTTTATTCTAGGCAAACAGCAGTCAACTCTGGTTTTTTCCTAAGAGCATTAACCTAGGATGTGTGCTGTGTTACAAAATTCAGCTGCGTATGCTTCTGCTGCGGCTACCAAGATTTCAGAACAATTGGTTGGATAGTTGTAAATACAGTATAATTTGTAACTTTTAGGTGGTCAAATGTTGGAAAAAGGGGACGAATGAAATTGTCGCCATCAAGATCCTCAAGAATCACCCGTCATATGCGCGTCAAGGCCAAATTGAAGTAAGTTTTTCGCCTTTCGCCTTGAACACATATCATGATGATGCTGATCTTCTTAGTTCTACATCGAAACCTTTTGCTTTATTCTAACAGGTTAGCATACTCTCCCGGCTCAGCCAGGAAAATGCTGACGAATTTAATTTTGTCCGTGCATTTGAGTGTTTTCAACATCGTAACCATACTTGTTTGGTTTTTGAAATGCTGGAGCAGAATCTCTATGACTTTTTGAAACAAAACAAGTTTTCTCCGCTTCCTTTAAAATACATCCGCCCCATTCTGCAGCAGGTTCTAACTGCGTTGCTTAAACTAAAGGTGAGTAGTTCATTCTAGTATTTTATTTATGCTAATCGACTTGGGTTCCATATTGGAATACGTGAGTATTTCGTAAGACGGAGTTAAGGATTCATATATGGCATAGCTTTAGAGATTTGTCTTCAATAACAATAAATTAACATTGACTGGTATACATATATCAAGTTAGGCTTCAGAATATGAAGATTGTAGGGCTTGTGCATAAGTTCAATGAGATTAACTAAAATTTATGAACTTTGCAACGGTTTTTCTATTTCTATATATATTCACTGACTCATGTAAGATAAAGCTCTAAAAAATCTCACTGCGGCATCATTAATTACAATTGCTGAGCTTTTATGTTTTTTAGTTGTTTTTTTACTCCAGTCGATCATTTTTATCGCAGCGCAAGCTTGGGAGCTTGAGCTTGGGAGCTTGAGCTTGGGAGCTTGAGCTTGGGAAAGTACAATGTTCAGTGATAACCTAATGGTTTCTTAAGATGCATCGAACTCGACTATATTGTTCTCACGGCTGGGGCTGAACTATCCATTTATTTGACATTAATTGCTACTAAATTCTACGGCACTTGCGCTGATGTCACTTGATTTGGTATTGGAAGGACAGTAATATTCTTTCTGTTGGAATTGAATGATGGACAAATGATGCAATCTGTAGTTTAACTATTGTTATCGTTTATATGCAAGTATATGGATATAATGACTTCCTCTGATCTCAGTATAAAAAAATAAAAATTTTGATAACCTGCATGTTGAGTTTTGCACTGAATCGTTCGCCCATATGATCTTCGTGAATTTTTGTATCAAACGTATTTGAATCTTTTGATTTCATTAACTTGTTAGTATCCTAAAATCCTAATATAGTTTAGTAAAATCAATCGTAAGGGGAATTAGAAGAGCAGTTTGAGTTGCGCTTAACCAATAAAGCATATTTTATGCACATAAAGTCTAACTCAAAACCATTTCAAGTCCGAGGCCTCAACATACATATATACTTTTACTCGTTGCAGAAGGCGTCGGACTTGGGTTTCGAGTTTCTAGACTTCATGTACATTCAGTATTAAGATGTTTATGCAAAGCGCTTCAAGATGTAATTTAATATTCGTGGATGTTTCTGAACCTATTTAATAGCAACTGGGACTGATCCATGCTGACTTGAAACCTGAAAACATAATGCTTGTGGACCCTGCGAGGCAGCCATACAGAGTGAAAGTAATTGACTTTGGCTCCGCTTCACATGTGTCCAAGGCGGTATGTAATACCTATCTACAGTCACGATACTACCGGGCTCCAGAGATAATACTCGGTAGGTGACTTTGAGCTTCTTATTTTCATTCACATATTTTCTACTGCCTGTGAAGCTACTTACATGCAAAGTATGTATCAAAGGATCATCTTCTGCCATAACGACAGACGTAATTAAGTGACATGAAATGAGTTAAGATGATGTCAGCTTATGCTTCATATAATTTTGTGTCTTGCAGGGCTTCCATTTTGTGAAGCAATTGATATGTGGTCTCTTGGATGCGTCATTGCCGAGCTGTTCCTTGGTTGGCCTCTATATCCTGGCTCTTCGGAATACGATCAGATCCGGTATATAAGCCAAACACAGGGCCTTCCGACAGAACATATGCTGAACTCTGCTTCTAAGACAGCAAAGTTTTTCTATCGTGACTTGGAGAGTACGTATCCTTTCTGGCGACTCAAGGTACGTATTCCAGGATGTTTGATCCGGAACTCTTAGGCAATTTTCAATTAATATGTACACAAGCGGTTTCGTTAAGGGCCGTTCCGTTCAATCCTAACGAACAATTCTGTTTCTATAGACTCCGGAAGAACATGAAGCAGAGACAGGGATTAAGTCGAAGGAAGCTCGGAAGTATATTTTCAACTGTGTTGATGATATTGGTCAAGTTAATGTTCCTACAGACCTCGAGGGTGGGGAACTGCTTGCAGAAAAAGCGGACCGTCGAGAATTTATTGACCTTTTGAAGCGTATGCTGACAATGGACCAGGTATGTCAGGTATTAAATCATTCATTTTATTCGTGACCATGTCCTAATTTTTTTCAATGGAGGGGAAAGGCGATTAGACTTGCCAGGGCTTGACCTTCTCAATATTAAGTCCCAATTGTAAATTCTATAATGGATTCCAACTGCATTGTTGGGATGTTTTTAGTGACGCTGTTATTCTATTGTTTTCTTTTGTCTTTAACGTATGACATTCCACATTTATCCTAGGAGCGTCGAATAACTCCGGGCGAAGCCTTGAATCATGCTTTTGTGACACTCTCCCACCTGGTGGACTATGCGCATTGCTCTAATGTGAAAGCAAGTGTTCAGATGATGGAAGTAAGTTTTTGAATGTTTTTATTATTTCAATTTATCCTAGTAGTACTTTATTTATCTAATTGTTCATATTCCACTTATATTGAAGGTGTGCCGGCGAAGCAGCAACAATTACGTGTCCTCTTCTAATCAAGGACCGACGCCATCGCTGGTTGCCAACTTGGTTCCCACAACAGCTCCAAATGTGACGCTGGCCTTTCCGCCTGCTCTTGCAAATCAAGTAAGACTATCTGCGATGAGAATACTTACATAAGGCTGTGAATATAAAATGTAATTAACTAAAAAAATCATGTTTCTTGTGAACGCAGTATCAACTTTACGGTCGATCTGGTCCTCGCCAGTTTGCTCAAGGAAGGAATGACTTACCTCCACAACTCGTACCTCCAATCTTCTGTCCACCGTATCAGGTACACCCCATTTCAATCAATTGCATTACATATTACATTGCGGATCTTATTCTGTATGGAGGTAATACTGGTTTGGCGCATGACCGAAATAATTGCATGTTTTCAAGCTAGTAGTAGTGTTCATTGTTCGAGCCAAAACTGGTTGCATTAGTTAGTTGAATAACAGATGTCGCTATGAAACGTCAGTGCAGTAGTGGTTAGTGTCGTTTCGTTTAAAACAGAAAGTTGAGGTTTACATTATTGTCATGACATTACTAGGGTACATTTATTTTCCCATGAATGACTTATTTATTTGAACCACGACGTACGTGGAGAACAAATTCAAATTCAGATACACACCTCATATAATGGTATTTAGAGTGGCATGCCAAATATCATATTCGTATAACTTTACTGGTTTGAACGTAGTTCAAAACTTTAGTCACGAAGTTTTGAGATTGTTTATAATTACTTTGAACAAAATGTGGATTAAACGATATGCATAGGATCAATAAATTACTGTTAGTAGCTGTTAGCTTTGCGCGAGCAGATACCTTGCATGTATTTGCTATTGAAGTGTTCATCGTACTAAACGGTTATTCTACTCTATCTAAATTCAGGTTGCTGCTGCTGCGGCTGTAGCCCAACAGCAATACGTTCCTGTATCAATGGTCGATCAATCCAGCCGTCAGGTGATTGTAGCAGTAAGTGACCTTCTTGAACTAGCTTGTTAGTTAAGTTTCTGCGGATAGCACTCTGTGCAGGGATCTACTTTATCTCTGTTCAATTTTTCACCTCCGCAAGAATAACGACTTTCAAGTGTTCTGTTATTGACTTGTGTTTTCAATTTCAAGTCAGAATATAGCACTGATACACTAAGGTATTGATATAAGTTTTGTGTATTCTTGAAGTTAAGTTTGTATCGAACTAATTATGTTTACTTGTAATTATCAGGGCGTACAAACATCGTGGGCTGGTGGGAGACAAGTGGCAATTGTTCCTTCGTCTTGGCAGGCTGCCGCAGCTGCTGCAGCTCAGCACTCACATCATCCCCATTCCCATGGTCTCCAGCAACCGCTCCTTCCAGACTCGTCTGATTGGGGCAGGCCACTCCTGGTCGATTCTAGCGCATTAATTCAGGTACTTCTGCGTTCATCATTATCGTACATGCTGTAAACGAGCTTTCCAAAGCATGAACTTGTTTTTAAATGTGGATGCTAATTATTTTACAGGACCAGAGACACATATTTCCCGTTGAAATGGCTGAGATGTATGACCCGCCAGGAATTGATGGACCTTGGGGGAAACGGAATGCAGTTGTGGTCAATGGAAACTCAGTTTCAAATGGAATGAAATCACAAATCGTGCTTGCTCCTCAACATTCGCAACATTCAATGCAACCTCCTCTGGCCCATCAAACCTCCTGCTACTCAAGCCTGACTTTCAATCCATACAACAATAGTGGAAATGGACGCCCCCACGTCGGGAATTCGATTCCAGCTCATTCAAAGTTACACTACGACTCCAATACCCAGTACATGCCGCACTTTGAAGGCTACAAGAAGTCACATGAGAATGTTACGCAGTTGAGCCCGGTAAAGAAACGAGTTAAAGAAAGTAGTCCGCATTGTCACAGTAACAATGGTAAGTTAAAAATCATGGAATTCTTTCAGAATATGCATGAATATATAAATACATGCATCTTGCGAATCGCACTCTGTTCAGAAATGTTCCATATTTCTGCCCAATTTTAACGTTCGCAAAAGCAACACATCAAATGTTCTATTACTGTTTTGGTTCAATAATATCAATTTAGATCATTACATTTGATACACTTGGTATTTTTCTCTCAATTTTCAAAGTAGTATTTGAGTTGTAATTCCTAAAATACGAAATGCTCTTACAGGACACTGGAACAATCAACCTGCCCACACGTCTAATCGGCACAATACCTCATATCACCATAACCATCAGCCGAAAGTGGAGTCTGTGGGTCACATAGTTTATAACCATGGAAATTCGAATCATGGCAACGGCAACGGAACTAATGGAACTTACTCGCAGAGCAATAGTAACACTAACGGTAATAGTAGCAGTGCCAGACAGCCAACAATTACCATCCGGGACACACCTTCTCCTGCCGTCTCCGTGATCACTATTTCGGACAGTGATGAAGAAGCTCCAAGGTAGGTCTTGTGTTTTATGTTTAGCAGTTATGAAAGTGACTAGTACGCTGATTCGCACCTCGATTCCTGTACGTACCTTTACTCAGAGTAATTCCTTTTATGCTTCCAGTTGTCGAGATCGCACATGTAGTGCCTGTACTAATTCCAAAGTCACACAATGCACTCTTGGCTCCAATTGCCCGTCAGTTGTGGCTATTACTCCACAAGAGGATTCTCATTATCGAAGGTGAGCCTGTTTTCATAACTACGCACAGAGGCGATTCTAAGAGTCGGCTAAGTATGCTGCAACAGCTACAGCCGACTTTTAGAATATATTGAAGAACCTAAAATTGCACATACTTATTTATTATCAATGTAATTGTAACCGATTCTATAATCGGACCAGCCAACTATACGGAATTCCGTATGCCAACACTGACATCTGGCACAGGCTTAGCCTCTTCTCTGACGTCTTAAATATGTTGGATTCATCTCCACTTGGCGCATAAGCATTACTTACAGTCCTGCAAGATTCGATTCCGGTGAATTAAATACGATGAGTTGGGAATTCCGTATAGTTGGACGATCTGAATGTAGAATTGGTCTGTCTGAGTCTGGCGCAGGTTAGGCGTAGGATTGCTCTTTTTTTGTAACTTGAGCTCAGCCGTAGCCCATTGTCAGGATTCAGGATTATGTTGATAATACTAACGGAAAACATGCATGAACCCATGACACATACCCCTATTTCTGTTAGAATATTATAAATAATCGAAAATCTTTACTAATTTTACATTAAACAATTAAAGTATCTGTGTATCAGTTTTTAGCCAACTTTATCCGACTCAATCCCTGAACCAACCCTGACCGCCGCTAACACATATTTTTCTGCCAAAGGTTCTGTTCACCAGTTGTTATTATTGTATCCCATAGTATTAACCAATCTGTACCCCGAAGTAATTCCGGTCGACGGCGTAACATTGTGTCATGCGTGAACGTTGGGGACAGTGATGAAGATCAATGCAGTCCCCAAAAGTCCCACATCACGAACAACACGAATGGAAACATCACAACTCATCACAACAGCAATGGAAACAATCGCATTCAGCACAATCAGAACAATCAACAAGTACTGAGCAGTACTGGCAATGGAGTTATTAATAACAACATCACCAATTCAAAGTCTCACTCAAATCAACAGCGCGATGTCAAGCCTGACATTGTCAGCTCCTCTTATGCATCACAGTCTCAGAAGAAAAGACTCCTGGCTAAAGCCCAGTCTGAAAGTTTAATTACTGGAAATGGTGGAATGAAGCAAGAACCGGGGATTCAAGCCGATCCTGAGTATCCCAAGGTCAACACCGTTCAAGCCAACCGAACCTATCAGCACCGGTGAGTTATACTTTACCATATTTCTATTTTTTCTTTATCATTCATTCATCCCGGCAGGCAGTAGTATTCCATTGAATGTTTCGTTACGTTCCTACTTATTCAAGTAGCCCCGTCGTCTATTCGCATAACAAGAAACACTGGACAATTGGAAAAAAGAGCAACTTAGGAGCGTGAAAAGGCTAACTGTATATTTATTTATTGTAATGATTATTGACGTGTTCATCAATAATTTGTTGCAAAATCTTGAATTGCAATAAGTACAAAGTACGAAACCTTGATCTCAAGGAAGTCCAAGTGCTGTTCACAACATCCGCCCCAATAATACAAAATACCCGTTAGCGTTTGACAGACCGTTTGTGTATGTATAATCATGATTTCATATGAAATTATACAATTCCCGATAGACTTGACAATACTATACATAGATTACTAACAAGAAATAAATCGTAGAGATAGCTATGGTCGTACCTATTAGTTTGGTTCCGCCACTTAATCAATTGGCACTTTTTACTGTTTTTCCGCTCCAGGGGCGAGACATACTACAATGGGCCTGTGCATCACAACACTGGGCCACCGGGCTTGATTGTTGGGAATAGCAACTCCTCCTCTGGCTCTTCCTCCACGTCGTCCACAGGACGTGGAGGCGGCGGAATCATTCCCAATGGAGAATATCACATTCATCACCATTCGCACTTCCCGCCGCCCGCCCACCACCATCACCAAATCAGGAATGAGAACTTGAGAGCGGCCGAGGTGCTCCATGCTCAGATCATTCGTGATGCACATACGTTGAAACCCACATCGGGATGGGGCAATGGGACCTTGCCACCTCAGTCTTTTCATCGGCAGGATATGAGGTTCTAACTTTTCCTTCTTTGATAATCAATTCTCCACTTGTAAGATACGCTTGCTTCTTTGGAGACTTACAACCTCTGACCTTACTCAACGTTTATGTTAGTTGTGTCCGTTCTTCTGTAACGAATAATGTATGGCTTATTATGAAAGACCCCTCTAAAATGAGTTATTTTCCCAAGAGTGGTAAATCATATTTTCCTTGTGTGAGCGACATAATTTATGCCAATATGCATAAAACATGCCAAGGTGTTTGCAATCACTCCAACGATAACGATAACTTTGGAGATGTAAACCGAAGCCTATAGCTAGAAAAGGCTACACAAACCACAAACCGTGCCATTCGTCACCCTTTGAATGAAGATTTGACTCGTTAGTCCTTACTAACACTCAAAGAATAAGCATTTACTTTATGTGCGGAAAATTACCAGGTACCTTCTCTTACATCAAAATCAAAAATCTGAAAACCGCTTTATTATGTTTTGCGTTAAATGAGAGGGGCAATCGTATTTTATTATATTGTATTCCAATTGTTTTTAACATAAGCCATAAACCATAATGAAAAAGTTGGAGGCAGGTCGGACGAGTCCCTACGCAAGCCAGGCCCTACGGTAGTCTCGCAGCAAACACATTTATCTAATTTATACGTTGATTATTATACACCTGTTACCGTCTTCCCTGAACAAGCTAATGTTACCTCCTTATTCCTTGAATTCACAGACATTTGTCACCACAGCCACCCAGGCACCTTATGATGGGATGCCGTGGATCCCCAACAGCAGCACCACCTCCATCTTTGTATCCATCACAGGATATTTATCGTCGAGCAGGACATGGTAAGCACTAGTGCGTAGATTATCAACGAATTACTCAGTATTTGTGTAAGAATCTATGGCAGTTCAGAGCTGGCCTGTATTAAGGCCTAAAATTCGAATTACACTTGATGTGTCTGGTCACTCGAAAGTACATGGGTGGTTGTTAATTACCGCATGCTCGATTCGCAATTCTACGCCGTGATGCTGATGGCTCGGGAGCTCAAATATATACTTACTCATATTTCGCATATACTTACTATTCATTAATTTCTAACATACCTTGCAACATTACTTTTACAATTTAAACGTTTGCAACTCATAATCCTATCGTACATCATTCGAGTTAAACGGAAATACTGACATTATTTTAGGTGGAAACACTGTATTTGTGACAAGCGGTCAACCTTCTGGAGGCCCATCATACCAACTGAGTCCGTTCACTCCTGGGTAAGTAAAATAATAACTTCCATACCCCAATATCCGAATACCCCAAGTAAAGCTGTGACCCTAATGCATATCTTCGGTTTCCTGCGCAGGGCTCTTCCTCCGCCTGCCCATCACGGTAGCACTCGGTCAGTTCTGACCACAGCTGCTCCACATCAACATTCATCACATTATCACACGCTTCCGCCGCCAGCCCACTTGCCAGCCGTTTTAACGACTCATCCACCGATGAACGCTTACTTTGGCCCTCTGAGCCCACCCAAACAAACATTTCAACCGCTCTGGTTTGCTGAGTAGTATGTCCTCTCCTCAAGAAGGGCAAGGTAGGCCGATTGGAAGCGAACGTCAACGGATCGAGCAATGAAAATAAAGAAAATGTCATCGCTGGATATTTAAACTACTCAGAATACAAATAAGCATCATTTGTAATCCTCTCCTGAGTTTTACCACATAGTACTGCACTGTCGTATTGTCAGCTTGTCGTCTGTACGTATAGAAGATGTAAAATTGTGTGGAACAGATTTATTATTATAATATTGTGTCAACATAGCTAAATGCTTTGGTATTTCTTTCTCTGGTCTGCCTGGACTAGAGATAGGCTTCTTTTGTCTTCTAAAAACGGAGTAGAAAGAGTAAGACTTTCACAGGCATTGCATTCTACAGGACAATTCTTCTGACCTGCTGTCAATGAGGAATTGGGCGTGTCCTCTGCATAGCACTAATACCTATATTATAGCTTATATTTATGAAGCATATCAAATTGTGCAGAACAATGAGATCTTGAATTATTTAGCTGTTACATGATTAAGAAAAGCTATTTTTAGAATTAGGTCATGTGTATGACAAGCGACTACAAGGATGTGAATTATATGTAGTACTATTTCCATTGTCTAATACTTTTAGTGAAAAGCCTTAAACCGTAACTATGTATCGTACTCGTAATTGGAACACAATATACCTATCACGTAGGAGATATGTAGAAAACTGTAGAACTGAGATCGAGTGTTGACCTGTGTTAGAGGGACTAGGTTCCAGACGGGAAGCACTACAATGCATAAATCCCAATGATTCTGATTAGTCACCTGTAAGAGAGTGAAATAGCTTTCCTTGGTCGTTTGCCCTTAAATTACTTAATACGCTTATGATACTGAAATAATAGGAAAGTAGAGTGTTGTCTCTAGGCCTGGTTGAAGACAGGAACTATTTATGACTGAATATTTTAGTGTTTAGGTTAGCTTCTCTGTGGATTGTCTCTAATATATTATTATAATATCAGGAATATCTATGTGCAATCTCTCAAGAGATAAAGTTCTATATCTAATTGTCAGAAATTATTGACACGAGGAAGAATGTCCAGATCCTTAGATGAACGGCCTTGAAGGAAGAGTATATGGTTTATCCAAATTCTCCATTTGCTTTCTAAAGTAATTGGCAAGAATTATTAGGGAAGGATTGGAGACTTCAGATTTCCAGTTTCTCTAAAATCCTCCAAATAAGCATATGCTTGAGATTCACAATCTTGCGTTGTGAAATTATGTGTTGAAGTTCTTCCTCGAGTATAATTATAATAAGCCAATATCTCAAATTGTAAGTCGATCTTACGAGCTTTCCGAAGGCCGGATTCATATTTAGAACATATATTCGTAATGGTCGTATGTAAATGCATTACTGTAGATGTAGTCGTGTAAATTGTACTTTTGATTGATTCTTTTTATTAGTTCCGCATTTTGCCACGAGTTAAATATTCGTGACCTGAATAGGGAAATCCAGGGTTAGCAATTAAGAAAACGTTATTTAGCTATAAGTATTGTATTGTATCGTGTTGTACACACTGTATTAGTATTAGTACCTACTCTTGCGAACTCGTCGTTTCGTGCACTACCTTTTTCACATTCTTATCGGAGTTTATATGTAAATAAGCGGGTTTTAAACGTATTTATAGTATTACTAGTTGTCTATTTGAAGTGGCAAGGCAGTCCACTTGAGGAACGTATGTACATAAGTTAATACACCGCAGCCAATGTGACCAAACATAACTATTTAGACTTGTCAGCCATTTAAGGTGACTTAAATGAGCCGAGTCTCTATCTCCTTCCTGTAAATAAGTATTAGAGACAGCAAGTTAGATTGGACGCATTTAGACATTTATGCCCAGCCGTTAGTTCTTTTCAAATTACATACAACCACATGTAGGAGTAGGCATATCCAAAAGGCTTGGCAGCAGAAATCAGTAGACTCTGTGCTGTAGTATTTTACTAATTACTATGGCTCTACTCTTGTCCAAAATGGAAGTCTAATCTCAGAAATCTTGTCTAATCCCATAATTGTGGTTAGAATATGATTCCAATGACCAACAGGTAGTTAATTAGAAACTTCTGTACGATTTCTTATTTTCTCTCTATCAGCTAACGGGATTTGAAAGGACCTAATAATGTATAAATTCGAATATTAGAGTTATTCTAAACGACTTCTGCTTCTCGTGTTCGTGTTGAGTATGTCCGTGTTCAATTCTTTCCTACATATAAACTAGTTTTGAGCGTTTTTATCTGGAGCCAAGGCTTCAAGTTTGCGACTCCTAAATGCTTATATAATATATTATGTGATACTAAACATTTTAATGCTATAAGCTAATAATAAGCTCCAAAAGTGTCGGTGCAAAAAAACAACGGTTAGAAGTAGCAGAAAAAGAAACCAATTAGCTGAATGTCCAGTACCCGTAAGTCATTTGAAAGGAATTCTCCTTTGCTACTTTAGGGGAAAAAAATTTAAGCTGAATACAAAAAATGCGCATGCACTTGCCGCAAACCCGACTTTCTTCTACATAGTACAATCATGGTGAACGTGTATATTGACTGTTTAATAATAATTATTATGTAAATGCAGTGTTCAGTACGTCTTTTTAATATTACAATTTTTAATGGAAAGAATTTACCTAAATACATACAGGCACTAAATTCCAAAACCACTTTTAGTATTGCCGCCTAACCCGTTGAATTCACTTGATTGATATTAACTGTCCTTTCATAACCACTTGCCAACTTCATTTTCAATTTGCTTGCTCTCCCTTTTGGAACGTAATGACTCAATTAGACAAGCAGTATTTAATGGGAAGACAATATCCGATTGGACGAAGTTTAGCTGTCGATGTGTTTAGAAAAGGATTTACGAGTATTTGAGTAGATGAACTGTGCAGTAGGCACTGTCGTAGTTGTGATTTATCTTTTGAAGTGAGTTAGGCAGAGGCATATAAATAGAAATAGGCGGTAAGCGGGATTTGGGATAAATCTACTTAGCTTGCAAAGTAAACATATTCTGCATAGGCTCAGTGCGCATATGCAGTAAATAGAACTAAATTCCTTGGGACTTATGGAATATAAAATTAGTCATAGCGCTACTGTAGGACATCATGTCGATACAAATATTCGCTCTCATATCGTACTAGATAATAATAAAGTTATCATTATTTAATTTTGTGAGCTGGAGCCAGCCGCAGCCTTTTCTCAGTCGTTCGTATCCTGTGTACGTAGTATATGTATTCTATTTCAAATCATCATTGCTAGTTTCGTAGCAATTAAGTCGCTATGGGAGGAGGAGAAGGATATTGCTTGATTTAATTCCATAATTCTAATAATGCTTTCCCTCGTTGCTCGTTCGTTCTAATACTAAATTATTCCTATTGTTGATTGAGTACGTGATAGAGTTAGGGACTAGTAAGGTTTAACCTGTCTGGAGTTGATAGCGGCTAGAGCTATGGTTAGGGCACACTGGGCTGCTTTCTCCAGGGTCGGGCGTCCAGATTGTGTGCCTTTAGAGTTCCTTGTTGGTGATACCATAGCACTGTTGAGAGCTGATAAGAACCAGACTATCAATGCGT
The DNA here is from genome assembly GCA_034693865.1 of Ceratophysella sigillata. Lineage (NCBI taxonomy): Eukaryota > Metazoa > Arthropoda > Collembola > Poduromorpha > Hypogastruridae > Ceratophysella > Ceratophysella sigillata. The sequence continues at coordinate 56,121 of JAQFXY010000029.1, forward strand.
GCAGTAGTAGCACTGGCTCTGACTCTCTTGATCCTCTCTGGACAATCGGAATGGGAAAGTTGGAGTGTGGAGTAGATAATTATTGTGATTTTTTCTTGGCTTGAAGCTCATGTAGCAATGTAATGCATAGTTTTCTGGATTGTTCTGTTAATCAGCCCTGGATGTTGTGGAAAAGGCTCTATACCAACAGATTCCTTCTGTAGGAAATAGTTTTATTTTTAGGAACTTTTTGGGGACTTTCACTGTGTCGTACACAAGTGAATTTGAACTCGTGAGACAGGTTACATTGAATGGACTGATGATGATATACATAGCTAAATACTATATTATTAAGATTTAAGATGCCTCGTGTAAATAAACTTAATTTTTTCTAGTACACGTATCTGTAATGTACCTACGACAATAGATTATATTATAGTATTAAGGAGAGTTACTTGTTATATGATTACGTGTACCTTTAGCTACATAGGCTTCCAGGCAGAAAACATGTAGTACATGTTACACTACACCTATGTAAGATGCGTATAATAGGGAGTATACATGTTCATATTTTAAATATCTCCATCCATGTCTGTGTCTGATCTGTTTCGTATTCACTTTTACTGAGCATGAAGGAATTTCTGGCTACCCAGCAGGCGTCCTATTGTATGTAGGAACTACCAGGCTCCGCTAATTACTGTAATACGAACACAAAGTCTTAATTCATCCCGTTCAAGTTGTTTCTCCTGTATTGTATTGTACAAACGTTTTTCTACAACTTGCATTTTCCTCAAGTCAGCTTCTCCCGTTTCCAATCTCAGATGCCCGCTTTTATCTGACTCCGCGCCGCTTCATTTCTCGTGTAAGTAGTCGTTTTAATTTGTAGTCAATGTTCTCTTTGCTACGTCGTGGTTCCCCCGGCCCATGTTGGACTGACAGTTTGTGTCTTTAAAATTTACACCTTACTATGCATTGTATGCGTAACCATAGTTATAACTTATAATAATTGTTTACCTGCCTACCTCCTACTACATATGCTCTGTACACTCTACTTGTAAGTGTTGAATAAAATGGATGGGAACTTGATTATTAAGTTAATACAAGTTCCTAGTTGTGGTGTATCCCAAACAAGCACGTGTCCTTATTTTCATCCACTTCTTATATCAAGCTCTAACTCTACGGCATACCACTTTCACCTCAAATATGATTACTAGCAACCCACGCGTCAGTTCAAAGCACTGAACCCAGGATCATAATATCCTAATGAGCCAATTGGCTCAATTTCCCACAAACATACATCTCACACTTCTCAGCAAATAATTCCTCCTCCAGTTTATAAGGAAAACACTGTCTTGTTTACCAACCTTCAAAACCGGACACACATACTGTGTGTCGATACATACACAAAGTTGAATATTCAGCAGAATATGCTGAAAGATGGTACCGTGTGCCATTAGGAATATGAATTATGTCTAAATGAAGCAAATGTTCCACCCCCTACAATATACAACTACATAGTAGCGATACGAAATACCACCAGCAGTGTAGCTCCATATAATTACTGATTTTTGCGTGGGAGCATGAATAACTTGAGTATTAATGCATACTCAGGTTCAGTTATACTTATTACAACGTGGGTGGAAGTAGTGAAAGAAGTGAAAGTTCACCTAAAAAGAGAAACTCAAATCCGCACCGATGCACAGCGACGCTAATGTATTAGCACTATTGTCCTAGTAAGCCAAGTACCGTCGGCGTATTAGGCGTGGGAGTGAAGGCTAGCATGGATTCTATTGGATTCTGACTCAAAGGCTGGATTGGCTCAAATACATATTCTCTTTTTTTGGTTTTGTCACTTTAGAAAACTTAATTAAAACATTTACTTGTTTAACGTCTACATATCTATGGCCTATGTATGTATATGGATTCTGCGGAGTCAGACACGCACAATGTAAATCGCTTGTATTGTGGATGTGGATTTGGATATTTGATGGACTGGCCAACGCTCAAGATCATTCAACCACTTGTTTAGTTCAGACGCTCAGCTGAAACAACCATTTCAATATTTCCAATAACATTTACGATTTACGACTAGGCTAAGGACCGACAACTGGAAAAGCCTAAGCTTAAACCGAGAAAAAGTATTAACAAATTGTTTGGCTATAAATAAGAAATAAGTTAGAAATTAAAAGTACAGCAAGCCAGAATAATGGCTTTAGTTTTTTTAAACAAATATTAATTTTTAAAAATGAATTTTAATTTGTAATGAATGTGTCCGTCATTCTTCAGTTGACTTTTTTATCTTGGATTTGGAACATACCTAGCATGCCTTGTCTTCAGTGTGGTCCTTGTGACTTTTTGATAACCTAACCTACGTATAATTGATAGCCACCACTATTCTGACTCGCACTATTATTGGTTGCATGTATCGTTCAATCGGGAAAGCTGGGAACTCACTCACTTAGATACGACTCATTAAGCTCAATATTGTGTGAATGAATTCTTGCACCTATTAGTCCATTGTGTATTAATATTATAAAATTAGAATGACAAAACAAAAAGTATAATTCTGGGAGCAAGCCCGTGTCCCACGTATTTTTAAACCTTTTTCTCGGTTTCGGTGGTTCCTGGTTTGGCTTTTCTCGTTTTAGATTTAGTATAATTGTAGGACTTATAATTATTTCCATAAGTATTGTTTGTAAATGCTGCAAGTAAGTAACTATGTACATACCTATGCACCTACACGAGGACTGCATCTCACACACAACACAACACAACACAAGCACTATCTCTTAATCAGGAAGAGAGAACGCAATGGGATTATTAGGTACACATGCTTGTTGATTCAATTAAGTATGTTGGGATTTCCATTATTCTGCAGCATAAGTTCATGTTATATTCACCATGTCATTTCGGATCGGATTATTTGGACCAGTCTGACAACTTCAGCTGGCGGTGGTGGTTTTAATTTCATTACCTACGGCCTCTACTCCTGAATTAAACTCATCCATCTCCTTCCTCGACCTCGTCTCACTCTATCAAGTATATTATGATGTATAATGTATAAGCCCAGCGAGAAAGTTTGTATACGTGCTATTTACATTACATCCTATGAACTATGAACACTATTCCAGATCCAGAACGTTTCTCCCAATCCACAGCTTGCAATGAAAAGAGACTACTGCTACGGAATGGAATCATACCAAGCACACTACACCAATTAGATAGAGTATTCTGAATTACGTATATAGGTTCAGTTGTACCCACAATTGAAATAAATACATTTAGGTATTTCAGAGTTGGACAATTGGGAGCGATAAAAGCTAGGATTTCACATCTATGGATCCGGACTGGGCTGCCAATATGATGTAAATGCAAAACTGTTTCTAAAACTGAGCAGTGCATCAGACGCAGTAAGAAGATGTTGTCAGTGGAAAAGAAAATCTAACGACCCCGTGTTTCTTATTGTGTTTAAGATTATTCAAAACCTTTTGGGATTCTGATTAAATGTCGTAGATCTTGCATGAATCTCATACAGCTCTCAGGTTACAAGCCAAGCAGCATCTGACATTTAGAAACATGTTTCTATTGTGCTATAAAAAGGAATCTTTGAAACGGGCTATATTGGTCCGGGTTGATAGTTGATACATAGAATATGCCTACGTAGTTTAGTTGTCGTCTAAAGACAGAAAGGACATGCGTTTTGAAAGGTTAAGACAGAACACACAATACACAATCTAACTTCTTTATTGGACTAGGACCTGAAGGGAAAAACATGGGGAAAATTGATGTACTACGTAAAAGGCATTATTAAAATTGTTTGCTGAAGTAAGCTGAGGCTTACGTTGTTAGGCATTTACATAAGAGCTTGTAGTTTAATATCTTTGTAACAACCTAAGGATACTTTGATCTCATTATATGATTCTATGTATGCACCTTATACCCACATCAAGTTCGCTTCATATTTATTCATGTCACAAAAAGAGCCGACCAGGAGGCGTTTTCCGTAGTTGACTAGTAAAGGCGTCAAAATTGAGAGCATCATCATGCTGTGCTGTTTCACTAAATTGAACAGGGAATACAGCTTTTCCCTTTCGTTTCCGGCCTGATGCATGATGGTGGCTGACTAATCTTAACTGTAAGAAGTTACAAGATTCAGCACATCGTGTAAATGTATTTTTATTCAAGTTATGGGCATGTTGTTAAATAATGTATTCGTATAAAACATTGTAACTACAAAGACCAAGAGCACCCATTGGACTAAAGCCCTACACGGATTCACTTCATCACTAAATGCATTTTTTAAAAAAATCAGTGTTCAAATTTGACTCAAGTTTGACCCGGCCGGTACGATGTTCTAAGTTTTATCTGCGTCTCACGACACACGACTGAAAGGGAATTGGAAAGCCCGCTTTCTCTTTCATAATTTATTTTGATTGGGACAATTTATTAAGTTTCGTGACATCCCGGCGGGACGGGACGGGATGGCTCTCGTCCTGTCCCGACGTCTTCGGGACAGAAAATAACCGTCCCGTATCCCGTCCCGTGCCCAGCACTACCTGAAATTCGGGTATTCTGTTACCAATGTCATGACATTGGCAAAATAATGTGAGTCATAAGTTAACTACAACACAAATCAATAATTTATATTATTCTGTAGGTTATTCTGTAGGTTCCTAAGCAGTAGTGCCATGCTTATTTTGTCACATTCATTTTCCAAGCTAGCGCTGACTCCATTTTCATGTCGAGTAGATGAATCCTGACTATTTCAAATTATGAGCCGTGGAATTGGAGTGTTTCATTCCTCAGGAAATTGATTTGGTGCAGCTCAGCCAAATTGAAAGAGTGTTGATGAAATATGTAGAAATAGAAATAGATTCAATGAATTTCTTTCAATCCGTTTCCGTCCCTGGACTTCCTGCTTCTCTCTGAAGCCCCAAATGACACCTTTTCTGTCGCCTACACACACACACACCGAGTAAAGCAGCTCACACGTTGAGCTTGAGTCTTAATCAAAAGTGCTTTCTCCGTTATGCCGTACTTGCGCCTCCAGTGCTCCCAGTAGTAAGAGTTGGACTCTGTTCCTTAGCAAAAACAACTTTTGCCTTGCTTTTTAATGGAATGTGGATTGGCTGGGAGGCCCAAGCACGGTGCCTGGTAGATGAGATCACACAGGCGGCTGAGTTCTCGTCTCCAAACTCATAACTGTCGTCAGAAAACCCAAAGTTGAGGAACAAAATGCAGAGACATCCACTGGAGTGAGACTCATTAGTGTTTCTATTCCGTCGAGAAGCACAAACTACAAGTTGCTTCTTCGAGGAACAAAGCAACCCAAAAGCTCAAGTTAAAAGCAGCTCAAGGAACTTTGAAATAAAGCTGCCATCGAGTGGCATGACCATTTGGCTTCATCCAATCAAATTTCAACTACTTAGTGCTACGGTGCGTTTAGTGACACACATGGCTCAATCTAGATAAACTTTCCAGAGTGTTTTGAACAGATGTGCGCCCTGTAGATTTTGGTTAGGGCCAACTGGCCTGGGTCAACCACTTGAACTACATATAAATTGCCAGAAACCTAAAGTGGCTTGCACATGCCAAACAGGGGATTGAAATACAGTGACTGTGAGTTCAATGAGTAGGTATTTACTCGTAAAAAATTGAGAAAAACACTGTAACCCAGCATTAAATTGAATTGTATTATTTCAAAAAATGTAGGCGTATACGTCTACACCATATTACAGGAATGATAGCCTTGTTGTTCACTTTAAGCGTGACTTTGGTAAAGTTACTGTGTATACGAGGTTGGAGCAGTGAAGGGATAAGGACCCGGTAAGCTTCCATGGAGAAAGTTGGTAAACAGCAATGGGAACCTCCAATGGCCCATTTTCTAGTTAGGTTAGATTTCCTAAACGGTTTTCATCGTAAACTACTTTCTGGGTTAAGTTAGATTCTTCCGCAAAACCTAGTTTTCCATCGCTCTTTTCCATGGATGATGTTTTCCACGGGCGTTTACCAAGGGTGCTTACCAAGAGTGCTTACTACGGGTATTTACCATGGGCGTTGACCAACCTGCTTCAGAAGTGTTCACCGTGTGGAGCCTAATACTAGCTTTAACCAATCGCTGTTGCAAGCTGCAGTGCAAAGTACAGTACTCAACGGAATTTGTAATCCCAATTGTTGAAGAAAAGTTTTCATTATTCCTACAAGTAAAAGTAACTTCATATGTAGATTTGTATGATAATGCTGAAGTGAAGGCGTCGTTCCTAAAAGGCCTAAAAAAAGTGTTTCTCGGAATGAATTCCACCTCTGCTGTTTCACTTGTGTTTTTCGACCTGAGCCTGTTTTGAAACTGTGAAACCTTTTCTGGATCTCCATCCCATCCATTGTTCTCTCCTCTACATAAACTCCGTTTCCTTTTGGACTCAAGCTGATATTGGAATATGGAAAGCTTAGCTAGCTGGTGTGTGTAGATGAGTGCAGAATCGCGGGAAGTTTTGAGCAGAAGTAATCTGTCCTCCCACAAGTAAATTGGCTAGAGCCAAATACTGATGTTCACCGAAGATGGAAGAGAGCAGAAGATAGAGTGATGTGGTAGTTGGTGTTGTTTCTAGAAGTAGTGACCAATTCTGACAAGTATGGAAAATATAAGGACTCCCAAAGTAAGTTCAAACAAGCTTATTCTAGTCTAAGAACTCAGGCCACAAATATGCGGATTCACTTAAGAGTGCCTACAGTTCTAACACTGTCAGCCACATGTATATGCACAACAAGAACCTTAACTAATGAATTAACTATCAATAGGAACTATGCTAAGAATGATGCATTCCCAACGTATTGTGTATGTATCATGTATATGTGTAATAATATGGGGTTGAAAGCCTGATACAGGCTGTAGTTCGTTCCCTTTAATTTGTACTCCGTGTTAAATTCGTATACGTATTCTCAAATGGAATGGTATTGATCCTAAGTAGGTGTATGTAATTTAAAATACGAAATACGAAGAGAGAGTTTGTTTTTTAAATCCGGGTATTTCATGAAATTCCTGTAAGTACATAATGAAGATACGTACAATTAGCAGAAGCCGAATTCTGGTTTTACATGCATCCAAAAAACTTAAAGTTTCACCGAATGCTTTCTGACGTTTATGTCTTTTACTATTCAAATTGCAAATTATATGCAGTTGTTTTTAAGGTTGCTCTATATGGGCTTCTGGTTTTACGTTGTTTAACTCTAAGTATGCTCTGACTCAGCGTCCAACGTCCATAGTATAAAACAAAAATATTGAAATCAGAATGAACTGATTAATCCATTTCATGAATTCCTTATTACTTATTTATACAAAAATGATATCTAACAATTGACTTCAATGAAAACGACTTTTGACAGAACTAAGACACGTTAGATTTTTTGGAATTTGTGATTGAGTATTATTACTATTACACTTGTCGATCTTTTATAAACATAACTCTATTTTACCATATAATCGTGCTATTTAAATTGATAACTTCAGCGAAATACTTTCACGGATAATTCGTGTATCGTTGTTTTATTGAAGTAATATAATTTGAAGGGGATTTGAAGCTAGTAACCTAACCAGGCTCTCCCCTGTTCCTGTTCTACTTGTGTAGGCCAGTCAGCTCAGAAAACCTAACCGAACTCAATAAATTGAAGCAAAATGCGACTGGGACTGGCAATCCTTCGTGAAATAATGGGATTATACCGTTTAATTAAGACTGCTGACTTCCCTGGTCAATTGCATTACATCCCCAAAAAAACCCCAAAAAAACGAGTGTATACTGCTAATCCAATTTAACGTTTTAATAGGAAAATTGTATCAGGTTCCAGGCTTCTTTGACGTAGCAGCGGGCAGCGGCGGCCCAATTAATGTACTTAAAATTAATCGTATTGACACAACCGAAGTGCTGGAAGAAAGCTCTAATAATGCTACATAAGATTCATATATGTAAATGTAACCATTGCAAACTTTTCCATTTAAAATAATTAATATATGTGCTAGTTTGGAAAATGCTACACAATGGATTTAGTTTTTCAGCGTTTTGATCAAAGTAATTGAACATGCTATAGTTTCTGAGGAGGATATATTTGGATTATTTTATCTATTATGTAGAATTACATTTAAGTTTGGGGCATACTAATGTTCAATTCTCAAAAATGAACACATAGCTCAACACAAATAGCAGAAATTGCGTTACCTACCATTTGCAATAATAATAATAATAATTGAGTAGCTTGTGTAAGTTATGGGGAGTGAAATGAAATAAATGTGAATCTAAATGATTAACTGAAATGATGAAACTATATCTACTATGCTCGTATCTCCAATCCCAGTTTCCAATGAACAAGTTGTGGGATCCCATAAGGAATTCCGCGCTTCTTGTTTCTTCCATCTCTGAAATGTTGATGAAGACATCTAAAGAAGCAAGGAATAGTTTGTAATGACTCGAACACTATCAACTTCTGTTCATCTTCCTTGAGTAGAACTTATGAATCTCCTGACGCTCTTCTCAGGAGAGAAAGGAAGTGTGATAGCGGATAGGATAAAAGTCAGAAATGACAAATTAGAGTGACTAGGCGACAGGGTGGCTGAGTAAACCCATCTGTCCTTGTGTCTCATGTCTCACAACAAGTCGGGAAATAGGTTTTTGAGAAACTCAGAAGGCAACCGGAGAAAGTTTCCGGTGAAAGCTGAAACCGACAGGATATGGCTCTTCTCACTTGGCAAACGTCTCAGGCTCTCTGTGCACGGAGAGCTTCTTGCTATACATCCTCCAGTACTCCAGTCGTATACATGCCTCCCAAACATCTCCACTCTCTCTGTTACATGCTCTATCAGCTGGTATCTGATTGCAGGTCAAAACGGCGAACACCAAAAGAGCGACAAAGAAACGGGCAACACATGAGTAGTACAGTGATAGTCGAATAGGAAGGACGAGTTGGTGAACGAAATACCTGATCTGAATTCTCGTTTAACCGAACAGTATGCCAGGGCTAAATGTTGCAATTTTTACAACCAGGCTTTTGAAATCTTTCGCTTAACAGGTTCCTTCAACCAATTATCCCTCTGTCCCTGTAGCTAAATGAACCCAATCACTGTCAGTGGCTATTAGTATTACATTTGCCCAATGCATAATTTAGTTTACGGTATTGTCTCCCGTTTTGAGTCGAGTGTTTGTTTTGATACATTGAGTTTTTTATTTTGTCCATCCTTTTGTTTCGCCAAATTCGTCATCTACGAGTATTTTGTTTTTACCTCACCATATATTCATAATTCCAGTTTACGGTTTTGTTGTTTTATACTTCGTTCTTTTGGTGTTAAACGTGTTGTGTGACGCTTTTTATGTCTCTCTCTTGATGCCACCATGCTTGTATCGCTATTTTGCGGCGCTCTTTTTGATGTGGCCCCATTGACCTAATACGGTATTAGGTGTAATCTAAATTGATATAGGGTTATCCCGCAGTGCGAGTGAAAGCTCTATGTAGACCTGCCAGCGTGTTGTCTGTGCTGAAGGAGAAGAGAGAATTGAGTCGGGTCGATAGTTTTTTGTCGTTCTGAAGGCCTGGTGCCAGATCAAGTTCTTACTTTTCCACCCGTAACAACCCAGAACCAATGAGTCACACTCTCCAAACCATTGTTTTTCCCTTGACCCTCTTTTCTTCAGACGCTCAATTCTGTCGCAGTACTCGTCGCCCACGCCTTTCTCCGACTCTCACAGTCTCGCGGAATTTCCAGCAGTCGTGTAGTAGCCGCTCTGCAGTAGCCCAGATCACTTGTAGCAGCTCTGCTGGCTTGTTTGAATTAGAAGTAAAATCAGCTAGACAGTTAGTCAGGTGTGACGTGGGACGTTGCAGTACTCTGTAGTGCACCGAAGGCTATTCACTCCTGAGAGCAAGGAGAATGCATGCTGCAGAGGAAGTTTACTATTTTCTCAAGGAACTTTTCTCCCTGGAAGGTCAAGACGGGCATCATAAGCTGTTTCATGACATTCCCTACCAGATGAAGGCAAATCTTGTTTTTGAGTAGCCCTATTAGTAAATAGGTTGGCGAAAGCTTTACTGCGAAGAACTTGCTTCAAAGGGTTTCAATTTATCCTTTGAAATCAAATTGTAAATATGTTCAAACTACGTACGTGCGGTTTGATTAGGCTAGGCGAGAAATTGTGTTATTTGAATTTCTAATAGTTAGGTTAGGTTTATTGAAACTATTTTAATGGGACAAACGTACGCGAAGGAGATTTTTCACAGAAATATTTTTGGCAGAGAAACTATTCGAGGGAGCGTTTTCTCTGAGCCCTCTATGGGTAATAGAAAAAATATTTAAAAAATACATCAGTAGATTCGTGGCCTTTAACCGGCTTTACTGTAATATATTTCTATTGAATAAAACAAGATTTTGCAATGAGCTAATTCAATTTTTCATTTTTCATTTCCAGGTGGACAATGTGGGCTTAGTCGAGAGATTTAGCTCACGCCGCAATGCCGTGGGAGCTCTTTACTTGACTGCAACCCACCTCATATATGTTGATCATGACAATAAGCGAGAGACGTGGGTATGTCGAGATCAATTTTTGCGTAATATTCAATACAATAAGGGTTGATTCCAGTAACTTTTATTCTTGCAGATTCTGCATTCACTAATCTCATGCGTGACCAAGTTAGCACTGACCCCAACAGGCTCACCGCTCCAAGTCAGGACGAAAACATTCCTTTCGATGACATTCATTATTCCCAAGGAACGTGAGGCACATGATCTGTACACTTCCTTGACGCAGATGTGTCAGCCTGGTAAGCACATAACACATGGTCAATGCTTCCTGGCTTGAGGTGTCATGTGTCTAGATTGTAACTGATGATTTATTTTCACAGCAAATGTAGAGGAATTGTATAGTTTCCGGTACAATACGGGCTCAGAGGACTTGCCACGTGAGACTGGCTGGTCTCTCTTTGACATTCAGGCTGAGTTTGTGCGAATGGGAGTTCCGAATGAATCCTGGTCCATGACGTCTCTAAATAAAGATTACGAAGTAAGCTTGTGGGTATCCTTTTAGACCAAATGTACTGGTGGCACATTTTAGAAAAATGAATAAATCTAATTCCAATAGCTTAAGTGCAAAGTGTAATCTAGTTTCTACGTGATGCAACAAGTGCTTGATCAGGGCTGAATACCGAATTTATGCCTTACTTCTCGTGGCAGTAATTGAATTTTTCATTACGTTTCCAGATATGTGATACATACCCACGTTACCTCTACGTGCCAGCCTCTGCACCCACGTCTGTATTGTTAGGCTCATCTAAATTCCGAAGTCGTGGAAGACTCCCTGTCATGACTTATCTTCATAGTACGAAGGTATGCGAAATAAGTATCCTCTGTCCGATAAGGAAAATTGAAAATGAAAATACCACTTGTTGAATATCACAAAGTCAGTGGCTAATTTTGGTGTAATTACAAATTATTTTGATTTGTAGGCTGCTCTATGTAGATGCAGCCAGCCTCTTTCCGGATTCAGTGCCAGATGCGTCGAAGATGAAAATCTTCTTGTTTGTATACAAAAGGCGAATCCTAACACTGCCCAATTAGTTGTCGTTGACACTCGGCCCCGCATTAATGCTATGGCAAATCGTGCAGCTGGAAAGGGTTATGAGAGTGAAGCCAATTACGAAAATACAAGCTTTCATTTTGCCGGAATCGACAATATTCATGTGATGAGGTCGAGTTTGGCTCGTCTTCTCGAGAGTAAGTCAAATATTCTGTATAATCTAAACCTATCTCTGCTAGCTAGAAACCAAATATATAGTCTTATTATTTCGATATAAGTTTGATTTATAAGAGCAGTAAATTGTGGAGTGAAATCAATAACTTTTCTACTAGTAATATTGTGGAGACAAAACAATATTGTCTCTAGGCTAGATTTTAGCATAAAAGGATTTTCGAGGAACATATCTAGAGCGGAGAAAGCTTTAGTGTTATTTATCGATGACAAAGCAACTGGAAGCAACAAGAATCTTATGCTATGAGTACGTGCTTTCAGCTCACGAATAAGGCCAATGGATATTTGCATTTAAATTGTTTGTGGGAAATCGAAAATCAGACCATTGATATCCTGAAGATTGCGTGCATTGAATTCTGAGTCTGAGTGAAGCTGCCAGTCAAGTTCTTTAGTTCTTTGGACAGTTTCCATGTTGAACCGAGCATTATGGCTGTTTGCGAATCTCGAATCCGTTCTTCCGCTCTGCCTGACACAGCATTTTAAATGTAGTTAAATTGAATTCACATTTTAACAAACAGGCTAACTACTTGCTAGGACTATTTTAAAGACAAATAGGAGCTGATTTTCTCTTGATTTGACAATGATGCAAATTGCTTAGAATTGTCGAATTAACAATGGAACTACGGAAATAACTTATAATTTTATCCATCTTGCAGTATATGTTCGTAGGGCTGCAGTGGATTCGAGGGTTTTCAGTATGGTTACTTTTTCTTTACAGCTTGTGAGTTAAAGACTCCAGTAATGGCTGGATTTCTGAATGGCGTGGAGGGTAGCGGATGGCTGAGGCATATTAAAGCCATTGTGGATGCAGCCGCATTCATTGCCAAGTAAGATTAGTTAGTTCCAATGGACGTCTGTGTGGTATAGTCGATCTTGGAATATTTCTGAAACTTTTCGATTGATTACTACTGATTGTAGGACATTAGAAGAGGGTTCCTCAGTTCTAGTCCATTGTTCGGATGGTTGGGATCGAACTGCTCAAGTCTGTGGACTGGCTCAGATATTAGTTGATCCGTACTACCGAACTCTGCATGGATTCCAGGCACTCATTGGGAAAGAGTGGCTTTCCTTTGGTCACAAATTCACTGACCGTTGCGGACACATTCAAGTTGATCCCAAGGAGATTTCACCCGTCTTCACGCAGTGGTTGGAGTGTGTGTGGCAACTTAGCCAGCAATTTCCGTTTGTGTTCCAGTTCAATGATAGGCTTCTCCTCGGAATTCATGATCACGTACATTCGTGTCAATTTGGAACTTTTGTGGGGAATTGTCAAAAGGACCGGATTGACCTGAGGTAATTTATCGCCATTTCCGGTTTCGCTAGCTCAATTTTTTACCCTGGTAAATTAATACAGGGAAATGAAATGAAATTGTTTGCAATGTCGTTTAATGTTTGCAGGGTCGAAGAGAAGACTTACTCTTTATGGGGATACATTGCTAATCATATGAACGAATATCTCAACCCACTATATAGGCCGGATTATAATGTTGGGTTTATACAACCTAATCCTGCTCCTCAAACGTACAAGTAAGCCTTGATTTCCTAACCTGTGTCTGATTTAATTGTCTTTTAATTTAATGGTTTTTGTAAAAGAAGACGAAAAGTGGTCGAATTTAATTTCTAAGCAACTGACTTCACGCCATGTGTTTAGTCTGAATGCAAATAAGGTGTCACAGAAGTTGAGGTGGCTGATTTTTTAAATGCTGTGATACGATACGTGTTTGCTGAAAATATTTCGCTGTAACGTTCCAAGAGTTTGTTTGTGTTCAACGTCCGAATTATTGTTTAGTTGACGGCCAAGTGCAGCCCTGAATATGTGATATATCATCTCAGTTTCCCCAAATCCAATGACGTTGAGACGTATTTAACAGAAACAGTTCAATCGTGTGATTATATAACCAAGTTGTTTGCCGACAAAAAGGTGTTTCTAAATCTGCTGGAGTAAAGACACCTCTTTGAGTAATTATATTCTTTGTAAGAAATAATTATTTTCTTATACAAAGTTAAAAGCTTGCCTTGCCACAACTGAGTTCCAAGTGCGGCAGCAGAGCTTCCAGTCCGAAATGTCGAAGTTCCCATCTCTTGATAGCATTTTTTGCAGAACGTACACTACGATAGTCAGTCCCGACAGAGAGCACAGACCAAGTGTCCAGAAATACAGTTAATAGGAGCAAGTGCCACTTCCAGAAAAACAGGCCACTCGATCGCCTTCGCTACGTCTTCAGGTAGTCATGGTTTCACGATAACCCGGCTTCTACAAATTTTTAAATGACCATCAGTTCCAGATTCCAGCATGTTGAGTAGAATGAAATTTATGGTATGCGTCAACAATTCTTTATTTGAAATTTAGCTATATACTGAATTGCTAGCTGCCTCAATTTCTTTTAACTGTGTCAATATACATTATAGCTTTAAAGTCGCCGTTGACATACTAGCAACAGCAACAGCAATACCAATCCACGAATCAGTGCAAAACAAGAAACCTAGGATGGTAACCAGCCGACGATAATTTTAACAAGACTATCGAACACGAATAATTGGATCATGTAATTCCGGTGCTAATCAGTACAAACTTATGACACAGAATATCCTTACGCGAGCCTTTCCCTAAGGTCAGCCGGAGGCGGAGTAGCTGCTATTTCGATTTACGCAATTTGAGGAGCGATGGACGACAATGATCAGAATGCACAGGTTTTAGAGTTGAAGGTGTCAGGTGCACGAAAGTTTAGAAAATTGGTGTGGTGCCAATTTATAAGCTGTTCCTTTGTATAGAGCAATGCGCCTGAAGGTAATTTAGTAGCTTCCAAAGAACGAAATGGCTGTTTAACGCGGAAATCGTTTACTGCATCAGTCAGCACACTCAGACATCTATCAGGGAAGTTGTTCTGGGACCAGTATTTTAATTTTGATGGATTTACAGTTTCGCTTCCATACATTCCCGTATATGAACATATTAATGAAAGTACATAGCTTTGGGTAGTTTGAAGGGATAGGAAAAATATCCCGAATTTTAGATTGTTTGTTCTGTAGTTTCTTTAATGTTCGGGTCATTCATTTACTCGTTCATAAGCAGTCCAGTAATAGTGGGACACGATGCTTCACTGTTCCACTGCATTGCATACTCACCCTTTCATATATAATAGGTTGCAAAATACTTGAACTTCTAACCCTTGGTCCTCTTAATAGCAGACAACCGAGTTTCAGTTTTTTTTATTGATTCTCAGAATTGGAATTTGATTACTCAATCTACTCGGCCTCAAATTAATGTCTGAGAAATTATTGGTCATGGCTTTATAAGTGTGCTTGCTCAGCAGCTGCCTATCGTATTTCCTTTTTGTTTTGTCTGGTTCTGAGACTAAAGTCCAGCAGTTATCTTGTATTACAACTACTAATTACTAGTCGGTATAGTTATTACAAAATAATGCATTGTTAAACACATTCCCAAGTCGAACCGTCTCATTTTTTCGACAGCATTCTATTAGATCTGGTTACATTACGATTGTACCTATACTATACGTGCATTCTGTTTATGAAGCTTCATGAAATGAATTAATTTAATTCTCTGCTAATCATTACTGACTGATGATATTCGAAGTCGTACTTTCTTTCTGCGCAGAACAGGCTAGGCATTGAAACTTTGCAAACGCTAGACAAGATAAATTCCGTTAGTAGACAGCCTTACTGCATTTGAATTTTTAATATGTAAATAATTCATGATAAAGCATGTCTCAATTATTGGTATTCATCTTCATATGTCAAGGAATTCAAACAACTGGTGCGTTTGAATTGATTAATACTTAATTCATTTACGATTTGCTAGCTAAATTAAGAATTGTTGAACACGTCTCTATCAGCTGATTGAAAAATACCGTGTAGGAAATTGGTGCAATGAAATAGGAAGATTGAAGATTGCTCAATTTGTGAAGTTTAAAGATTTTATTAATTAAAAGGCAACTGAAAATAAAACAAGCATGATACTCCCAGAACAAAGAACAAATATTGGGTACTGGTGGTAATACCCTAATAGTTAATATGTATATATATTTAATTGGTCGACATATTTTGAATAATTATTGAAGATTTTGCCATGATTTGCTCTCCCTGGTGAGTGTCAGTTATGGAGCTTCGTCTCGCCGCCGAGAAGAAAACAATAGCAGAAGACAAGACACGCGAAGCAAATGCTTGTAAAAATGAATGTTGGGAACCACTTCTGTGTGCAGTGGAAAAATGGTTTTGCACTGAGAGCAACTCGTGGGGCACTCCTTGGGCCTTGTTCAGTTGGCGGAGCAGCAACGGAATCAGTGCGCTCAGCTCCATGTTCCTCGCCACGAGCCAAGGAACGATTGGG
Organism: Ceratophysella sigillata; assembly: GCA_034693865.1. Classification (NCBI taxonomy): domain Eukaryota; kingdom Metazoa; phylum Arthropoda; class Collembola; order Poduromorpha; family Hypogastruridae; genus Ceratophysella; species Ceratophysella sigillata. Next base: position 72,231 of record JAQFXY010000029.1, read on the forward strand.
AAATTCCTCAGCCGCTCGCATCTTTTCAAGTTTGCATTCCAAAGCCCAGTTGTAGATTTCTGGGTCCGCATTTTCAGCTCCAGCTCCACCTAGGGCCAATTTCAACACAAAAATTATTCCACCCCAATCTCAGCATTAATTGTATAATCAGCCCTACAAGTTTAACTTAGAACTCTAAGGAACGACAAGCTGTCTTTATAACCCCACGCACCTGCTGGGTCCTCTCCAATCTCTTCAATGAAGCACTTGATTATCCAGTAGGGCTTTTCAAAGCCGCTTGCAACTACTTGTTCATCGTTTGGAATGACAAGTATGTCAGAGTCCGGAATAACAAGTCCGTCACCAGGAATCAGGCCACTAGCGTTGGCAGCTGCGACCTTAGCGTGAATGCTATGAGCAACAAGTTTGTTGACCATCGCTCCAGTCGATTCCTGCAGAATTTGTACATTGGTATGGAAATCAAGACGCAATTAAATAAAGTGGGATCTGATTCAATAGAAAAATCAAAATAGGAAATTGGAATAGCTTACCTCAGTGGCAGATTCAACTCGAATCACACAGCGATACTTGGATGCAGCTTCCTCTGACATCAAGGCCACTATCCAAATCGTAATTGTACGATTCCCAAAGCTCATCGCTTTAAGAAGGAACGTCATATCCTTGTAGATCATAACGCAAGGTCTCCAACGGACTCCTTCAATTGTTCAAGTTCAGAAGAAAATGAGTTAAGCAATCGAATTGAATGAGACCAGCAATAATAAACCGAAACATTCACAACAAGCTAGCTGGATACATTATGGTGAAAATTTTCAAGTCGCCGAACACCTGTGACTGAACCTTCCCGCTTCCTAATTAATCGCTTAGGAAACAGATGCGGAAAGTATTGCAATGGTGCGCAAGTTTTCCCCAAAACGTCAATGGTTGTGAGCATAATATCAATGGCAAGAACTGGGCACGGAACCCAGGTTTCAAGTCCAAGGCCTATCGCAATTCGTAACAACTTCTCTTGATTCGTTTCGATTTTCGATGCTTAAAAGCTGCCATCGATGATATTCAACTGGCCATGCGCTGTGCTGGTGAAGTACCTGTAATTGGATCCAGTCGCATGATCTCGCTAACCAAGAGCATATTCCCGTTCAGTTGAATTAGCGCGCATCGATGGCGTCTGAGCAAGTGGCTAAGATAGTCACGGAATGGCCACATCCTTCCAAAGCAATGGACACTATGATTCTCGTAGCAGGAAATCTCCCTGGTAAATCAAGGAGAAATCACAGGGCTATAGTAATTACTAACTTACGAACATATGGAAATATTAGAACTTTCTCCACCCCACAGTACCTACCGAAATTCGCAAACTTTCATATGATCCCGTAGTTCATGAGCCTTCACTTGCACCTCACAAGGAGTATTTCTACACTCAACCGAGAAGTGGGCGACAATCGACTCCATGCTGAAATTCCGGATTGGTGTGAATTCTTTCTGGCACAAAGGACAGTTGACAAGTCGAGGACGACAGAAGCTGCAAATATTGTGCCCGGATGCGCAGAGCGTAATCGGAGGAACCGGAATGTCCAAACAGACTGGGCACTCGGCGCTTTTGGACACGTTCGTTATGAAGTTTTGGACGGTCAGCACTAATTCTCTGAAAGAAAGAGGAAGCAAGCGTATTTGATTTGAACTCTGGAAGCGAAAGTTGTATGAAGGAACCAGTCCTTATATTATTTCTGTCACTACGGTCGACGCCTATAGTTTTCAAAGAAGCAGCAGTGCCGTAGTAGGCCGTTACCTCTTTCCATATGGAACTACCTTAATGCAATCCGTGCGGATATATATAAGAATGCTCAAAGTTGCAGCATATGTAATGTTTAAATAATTAAAATAGATCCTACCCGGGAGTGACTTTTGCCCTATTGCTGGAACCCGTCGCCATCTTTCCAGGTTTTGCAAATCCAAACTTGTTTCTCACTACTATAGTAGGGACGGTGACGGCGGTCAAGATGGTTTTGAAATAACGGGGTCACTTAGTAGAACAGGAAGGACTCGGGGCGTTCACCTGTGTTCGTGGAACAAGACTTCAAAAGAATTGTATTCACAATAGAAATGGTGTCAATATCCTCTAATGCGTTCCTGGCTCCTGATTTGGCCAAGAACGCCGAGGAAAATGATGCAACGGTTCTAAGAAAACTAGCCACTTTCAGTGCCTTGCTTCGTTTAGAGTCGATGCTCTTCAACTACTGGTATGGTGGTGGCTGGTACATGGAGTTGGGGTTGATATGTAGATTAAACTGATGCGTTCTGATTTCTATTGTCTATTCTGTAGCTCGGGTGTCATCCCCCGTGTCCAATGTAAGATATTTAAATGCGTAGTAGTAATGTAAAATATAATGCTGGCTTCCCTTCAAAAAATTGGCAGTCCATAGTATGTATGATCTACGCGGTTCCTAGAATATAACGAACTTGCCCCGCCGCTCCCGCCACCTCAGGCCTCATTGTCCACATTTTTTCTGTTCTAAAGTGTACTTATAAATCAATAAAACAAAGTCACGACGCTATTGGAAACATTAGCTCTTAGATGTGTGCCAATTTTCAGCTTATATTATTTAAAAATGAATAAATTAACATACATAGAGCTATTGAGAAACCCTTTTGGTTTTTTGATACACTCTTTTCGAAATATTTTCTGCATGGATTTTTTAACTAAAATGAAATTTTGCACATGTGTAGGGGATACATATTCACGCAGCGTAGTGGTGCTCGTTTTTTATATTAGACCATTGGTTATTGTCAATTAATTAAAAAGTTGACATTTAAGTGAGGCCTCAGGTCGGCGGATCCTTAACCATTCGGTGTTATGTATCCTGCTTTCCTTCTGTTTGAAGATTTTTTCATTAGTCTCCTGATTGGTTCTGCTGACTTTTGCTGGGAGACTCTGCTGACTTCGTCTGTTAAAATTAATTTCACAATTTAATTCTGGTAACAACTTTGTAAACAGGAAGTGGGATAACTGAGACTAGCTTTAACAACGTAGCAATGAAAAGTGTCTTATTTATTAAGTAGTAAATGTAAATGCTATCAATTATTTGAATCAGGCACAAATCTGATAAACTGAAGCTCCTAAAGACTAAACTCATCATAATTTTATCTATAACGAGGTTATTTTATTATTGGTGTATGGAAGAATGCAATTAGGTGTTGTAGTTATGTTATAAATGCAGTATTTATGGGCTGAAAACGCAAGTTTATACATATTTCAAGACTGTAAGCAGTTCAGATACACAGATCAGTGCTTGGCACTGATTTGTGGCCCCACTAGTAAAACAATATTGTTCACATCCATTTCTAATGCCCTCCTCCCTGGTCGTTTGGTAGGGGATTTTTATGATTTCGCTAGAATGTAAACATCTAACCCAGACGGCTTCGTCGCATTATTCTGCTGACTCGAAGAAATTTTGTAGATGGCAATTAAAATTCCTGCATTACCAGCAAGTTGCCAGCAAACGAGACGATTCGTTTGTTCTTTCCTGTTTAATATAATGGCTTATATAATACAAATAAATATATAAGCGTTGCATTTCGGCATCGGTTGCATGCCTTAGTTTAGTGATTTTAATGTACTAGAATCAGAGTGTGATTTGGTTTTGACTGGTTTTGTCAGGTGTCAGGTGAATCAATATCTACAAAGTATTCAATTAATAATTTTTATTATAAATCTTCAAAATAAAGAACGGATTTCAGGCTCACGTACTTACGGCTTAAGGCTTATTCTGATTGATAATTGCTAACGAACATTTAATATACAATTACTTATGCAACACCGTATTTCTGAAATATTACATTAGGTATCAGGATAAATGCTGAGCATACATAGTTGCAGTTACTTATGATTTCAAGAAAACTCTAATTACAGCTTTGTGTAGCCACAATTTTCAGTTAATTGCAGTTGTATTTCCATCTGAGTATTTAATTATTAAAATATGCACGCAAGTATTTTAGAAGATGTGGTGCTTCCAGTTTGCGATTGACTATTTGCCACGATCATGTTTATGATACAAATCTTTGAAACTGAATCTTCTCTTAAGTACTTAACGGAAAAAAACCGACCAGATACATAAATCAATCATAAATCACACACAAAGCCATTACGATGGGTCATGTTACCGTAAACTAAATGCGAGGATCGCAGGACTCGGGATTTATACTAGCCACAAATATGATGACTCATGTAAAGCCCTTTTGTTCTTCTTCTTGGAATGAAATTAAGACTCCAATGTGGATAATTGTTTTCCTGTTATTATTACTGCATTACAACGCTCACGTGCTTGTATACTTTTAATATGCATTGTCTCTCTCCAGTAGTATTTATGCACTCATGTGCGGTAGTATTATGAATGGTTTGATAAACAACTAGTGTTGACCGATGACTGGCCAATTTAATTGTACACGCGTCTAAGTAAGAGTAAAACAATTTCGCTCGAACTTCTGGAGAAGTAAATATTACTAATAATCACCGTTCAATTTTCAGACTCAATCACATTTTCCGTTTATATCATGGATTGAGAATCTTGAGTGCAAATAGTGTACAATGCATGTCCAATTAAAATGGGCAACGGCAGTCATACACGTTCAAATGTTGCTACACGGTATCTGGACATTTTTGTTTTTGGTCATAAAAGCCAGTGAATTGTCGAGGTCTGTCCTCTGCTCTGGTGTAACTTGAAAACGTGGATCTCACTCGCCTCTCGTAATTCCATCTCTTCTGCTCAGCAGATGATTTCACTAGTCAAAGAAACGCTCCACCACCTGAGCTTCATGCATTAAATGTAGTCTTATATTAAGCCATGCTCTTAAGACTTAAGATTGATCTACTTCTTTAATAGTATGATTTTTACAGTAAAATTGGGTAAACTCTCTTCATAAATCCTCACTTCTTTAACAAGCCGTGATCGTCTAGTGGTTAGGACCCTGCGTTGTGGCCGCAGTAACCCAGGTTCGAATCCTGGTCCCGGCACTTACTTTTTGTTTTTAAATCATTTGACATCCTTCTAATATAAACATGAGATGACAATACTTTACTTTATGAAGAAGAATAACAATAATAATAATAATTGAATTTATTGTCCGATAAATGTTGGCCGAAGCCCGAGGAAAGCAAAGAGCTATTAAAAATTTGTTCGATCACGTCCACTTATGTTTTAATTATCACGATCATCTATTCGATAATTTTACAGTATAATCGTTGAAACTATTGAATAAGCTCACGTGATGGAAAAAGCGTTTTTTAATAGCAATTTTGTAATTTCCAGTTATTTCTTGTTTCCACATACGTCGAATGATTTAATTGAATGAATTCTGAGATTTTTAAATGATTTAAAATCAAAAAGTAAGTGCCGGGACCAGGATTCGAACCTGGGTTACTGCGGCCACAACGCAGGGTCCTAACCACTAGACGATCACGGCTTGTTAAAGAAGTAAAGATTTATGAAGAGAGTTTACCCAATTTTACTGTAAAAATTATACTTAAGTAGATCAATCTTAAGACCATGGCGTGATATTATAAAAGCCTAAACTTTTTACATGAAGCTCAGGTGGAGCTTTTCTTTGATGAGAGAAATCATCAAAGCATGCGAATTGAGATGAGATGAGGTTCAGAATTCTGAAGAGACTTGTATCTGTTAAATACAGTTTTATCAATCTCGTGCAAAAAGTCTGCATAGCTTCTGAACTGAATTAAACTATGTATGACAGCATACAACATAGTGTCCTTGGATAAGGCTTATGATACTGGATTATCTCAATTTTTACGATTAGCTATTAAGTATTAGTATTAGGTATGCTTAACTCGCTGATTAAAAATCCATGGATTAGATCATAAGAATATAGCAGTCGGCAGCTTCTACATAGATATATTAGTGATGCAACTTGATTGATTTTAAAAGTAATTAATAATCTTCGCAACATCAAAATCTAGTCAGCAATTCATTCAATAATTAGTTGTACTGCCGAATTTCTAGACGACATAATTCAGGATCTAATTGTATATAGGAATGCCTTCACTCACGACCAGGACGGCAATTGTGCCTACCCAAACGAATGTCTCCTAAGTTTATGTATATCTGCATTTGTACGGTAGTAGGACTAAGCCGATATCCACTTAGTAGAATTTGCACACTCAAGTCGTTATTATTAATGACATAAGAATATTTATCTCCCAGCAAAATACTAAACCTTTGCTTTAAGTTATTAAGCAAACGCATTATACAGAAACTTCAGCGTAATGCCCGCATCAGCAGCTATGAGGAACTACAATAAAATAGTCAAATTAGAAAACTCTTTTAAATGAATACCTTTTACCCAGGAAATGCCGTAAGCTTTCCCCCATACGACATTGCCGTTTACCAAGTTCTAATGTTGGGAGAAAGAGAAATGGGATATTCTTCCGGTTCGACGAAACTGCTCACTCCATAAATAATAGCCACAAATATGCCCAGTCGAAAAATTGACTAACTTTAGTAAGATAAATGCAATCGAATGACCATGACACGATATCAAATATTTCTCAGCCTGACCGAAACTTGACTACAATTCACAGCTTGGTATTCGTTGCTCGAGTTGCAATGAAATTATAGGATACATTGTAACGTGCGAATTAGAGATTGTCTAATTCATGCTTCATTACTTTTCTTTTCAGATTCTGGAGGGAAATGTACTGCCGCTGGGAAAGTGGGATTCATCCCCGAGAATCCTTAACAGATTTAATGGTTGCTTCCAAAGATCACATCAATTCCCTCGAGGATCATATACGACTTTTGCAGAAAAGAATTAAAAGTGTGGAAGGGAAACTAGCGAGCCACTCATCCGCCGCCCCTGCTGTCAACGGAAATTCCAAAACAGACAAGGCTAAAGACAATCGGCTTTCTTATAAGGAAAGAAATTCCTACGATGAGGTATGCCAAGGCATCATGCTGCCAAATAGCAAACACAGGAGCAGTAGCGTACTGGTTGAGATGTTCGCAATGTGGTGCATGACATGTGTCATGTAACAGTGTGTGTCAACCAGTTTACCCAGATCCAAGGTGATTTGAGGACGAGATACGTCGCCTCACCCCGATATTTCTACAATTTATCTTATGTTGTAAAGTACATTCAAAAATCACAAAATCAAAACCACCATGGCATGGCTAACACTATTCCTTAAACGTGTGCCAATTCCTCGTTCATTTTATTTAAGCGTTACGAAAATATATTGCATAAACTTAGTGAAAAACCACAACGGTTTCTCACTAAGTTTGTTTATGCATTTTATTTTATAAACGGTTAAACAAAATGAGCTCAAAATTTGCACACGTTTAACAACTAGTGTTAGCCAACGCATTGTGGTTTTAATATTTTCAATTTTGGACTAATTTACAGCAGAAAATAAAGAGTTGAAATATAGGGGTGAGGCGGCATATATCTCGTCCTTGAGTCGTTGGAAAGCTGAGATTCCATACATAGAACAAAGCTTTCAGCTATCTTTTGATTTAAGATAAGTACTGCGGAAAAGTGACATTGAATTCCAGAAGCATTAAGTTTATTATTACCTAATGATCAGGGATCGACAGCAAAACGGACAGTGTTGTTCTCTGGAAGCTTGCATATTTCCAACGGCGTGTCTAACATGACTCCCGGCCGAGCGGGTCAAACTTCAACCGTGTGGCGTAACGCGTAACATAGAGCTGCATGGCGCATATTCCAAACTAATCACCTACCGTTTACGTTGTAAATTATGATTCCTAAGACTATTGGGTGGCATTCCTAATTATTCCCTGTCTGTCTGTAGATGAACCTGAAGCTGCAGAAGAAGATTGAGTATGATCCTCTAATGGTGACCAATAATTTTGGAATGAAGACTGGAGAGGTGGAAGCGAGTATTCTGAGCAGTCCCTACTACTTCCCTGAACCCAATCATCACTATTCAAATCTACGAGAGTCGCTTGAAGAGCCTGGAATTGACTCATTGACCGAAGAGCTCCATTCCGTCGCCTTGGACTGGAAGTCCGTTCGTGGAGTCAAGGAATGTCCATGCTCAGCTCCACTCGACTTTGCCACAAGAAAAGTACGTTTTTATTTTATAGTTCTACATCTGCTGTACAACATTATTGCCAGTATCATAATCGTAATCAGAAATAATATATTTAATAACTGTATAACAAGTCAATAATTAAATATTCGACAAAATATCTATATTTTAAAAATGGTTAAACATTTATTAATTTACGTGTAGTTGGATGGAAAGTAACTACTAAAAGTCTGAAATATTTATTTTCTTAAAATCTTGGAAATAACCTAAATCGGATAAATCCAAAGCCTCAGCTTTCATGGGCTACTGAACAAGTTATAAGAAATATCTTAAAATATCCGATCTCTGATGACAGTGCAATGATGAAGATGAACTCATGATCATGTCTACATTTATTTGCAGAGTCATTGCTGGAGATGCGGAGAAATCTACTGCTCTCGCTGTCTGGACAAATGGGCTTCACTACCGGGACACATAAGCCAAAAGCAATGTCCCGTCTGTCGAAGTTGCTACAGAATTCTTCTCAAGACTTCCTCCTTTGAGTCTCAAGAATAATCATATTATCTTTTAAATTATGAAATAGGAAAGGGCTAGTGCAGGGATGATGTTTGGATGGAATATCCCAGATCCATCCGGTTTCAGTATTCCATACTAATGGAAGAATTTGTTAGGAAAATCTTGCATCCCAGCCTTATGTCGGGTCTGGGTCAGCTTCCAAGGAACTATTCTTCTTCCGGCTTCCGACCTAGTACCCTCCCATATCCGTACCTACTTCAATGTTTAATTCAAATCCGTAGCTGAATAATTGTTGCAATCGCAAGCTTTGTTTCGGTTCCAATATGCTGAGTCTACAGCAAGAACTAATGACTGTTCTAAATCACAGCATTATTTTCTCAACTAAGACCACTTCTCGGGATCCACGAGATTATTCTAGGCTAGTGCCCCTGTACGCATCTCCATTTATTTCTTTGTAATAATGAGCTACGAATTTAAGAATGTGATATCTGTGTGTTGCCTGCTCTGTCCAACTGTCCTTATTACTTATTACAGGAATTTGGAATTATGGGCATACTTCTGAAGAAGTATAATACTGCATGTTAAATCTAAATAATTGCTACGCCTCATATAATTATTCTAATGTGAAGTGGTTTAATTAAATTATAAGAACTGGATGTGATTCTTGACCGCTGCACGGCACGGTCTCAAAAACCCACAGCACAGGTACTTCACAGTGCAATGGAGTTCAGACCATCTTTATGATTGAGTATTTTAAATAGTTCATGACTTATTAGAATAATTCAAACATGTTAAATCCGCATGCAGTTAAATATCTGTAAAATATATATAATAAATCAATTGACGAAAATGAGATGAATAGAAGCTGGAATTAAAGAGGGCTTGGTAGTTGTAGATGTTAAGTTTATTTCCAATGTACGTTTTGATAATTTAAAGTTTTTCAACATAGTCGGTGAGGCTAATTTTCAACGCACTTAGGACACAGTAAGTCTAGGTACTTACCTATATTAGTACTTAATACAAAACAAATCTCAACCATTGTCGAGCTTTCTTGGTATTTTTCAACTTTTTCACGCGGTACTTGTTAATCTAATCCATCCCAACATGTAAAGTGCACCAAATTATGCTTAATTAATTTCGATTATCTTATTTCCGAGATCTCCAAATTCTACAATAGGGTTCATATAGCTAATAGACTATTATTCACCTCTTGGATTTTCAAGAGTAAGTTGCATTTGAAAATCAAAAACTACTAAACAATATTTAGCAGTACGTAAGCTTTCTTATGAATCCATTATTGTGGCTTCCAAATATAAACGCTAGTAAATATTCATTTCATTTCAGTAGTCTCAACTTCGCGTGCCTTTGTAACTAAAATTCTACTAACTCTAACTATAATTAAATACCACAGTTGCTTTGTCGACCCTAGGTGCATCTGAGCACTGTACGAATAGTAAGTTCAGCTTCATTGAAATCATAGATAATATAGTTAGTTCACGATTGACAAAAAACGATACTTTGAGCACTTTATTTAGCATAGCGATGTTCGGCTTCACGCAGTTTCTCTACAAAATTATTTTAAAGACAAGATTCTTGTCTCATTAAATCAATTTGAGCAAATGGATTGAAAGGGACTCGAGTTTCGTTAGACATACCACGAGCTTCTCAAAGTTAAACCTCTGATCATCTCACGACTTCTGCCGACACAACTCCAATTCATTAAAATCGGGTAATTGCAGGTGATCGGATGTATTATATGGCTTTTGCGTGGCGACCTTATATTGGCTTAACACACGGAATACTTAATCTCGATTCCTACGTTATTCTAATAGGCCCTTGGTTAGCGTGTGTAGAGGCAACTAGTGAAGAAAAAGCAGTAAGTACAACTTTTGATCATACGTGCAATCAAGTTAAAATTAACTTTTAAAATTCTGAATTGAAGAGTGCTACGTATTGACTTTAATTTTACTTTAATGCTAAAACGTATGTTGTAGAAGGAGAGTTAGTTACCTTAAGAGTTGAAAGTGGAAACTTTGCTTGATCTTTTCCAAAAATGTAACTAAATATATTCAAAAACTGGAAATTCCCTAATTTACTGTTTTATGTTTTATACAAAATCTCGAACACCATAAAAACGAGTTCATTCAAGTTGACTAACGCAATATTTGAAAACACCGACTGACGCGCAATGCATGCAACTGGGGTCGAAAGGGGGTTCGAGTAAAGATTACAGAACACATCTATGTTTTGGCCATAGGATCAAAACCTTTTTTTGCATACTTATATTTCATGATGTTTAAAGACGTTATAGACCATTTTTAGAAAGAAAAAACTCCAAATTATTTTTTTAGTAGTTTTAGTAGTTTTTGAAAAAAAATTTTTTGTTGGGAATGGTCTACGTCTTCGCACATCATGAAATGGATAGATCCGCAAAAAAAAATTTAAACTCTATGCCCTAAGACCAAAAAGCTTTGGAAATTTCGGTGTCCCGTTATCTTTACTCTTAGCTCGAAATGTTGGGACGCAATTGAAACTCAGACTAGAGTTCTGTTTACAGAAATTCGAGTCCCCCTCAGAACAAAATAAATACTATTACCTAGAATAGTGAATTTGGGAATCCTTAGTAATCCAAGACTGAATGAATACTCACCATGACAACATTTGAATATCAATTCAAACTTAGTGGGTATTCTGAGTCAGGTTAGTGTGTTACATTTTTAATTGGTTAATGCACGTAGACGTCAGAATGGAGTAAGGCTTCGATGATTCTCATTGATTTGATTAGTACAGTTTAAACAAGATCTGTCAAGAAGTGAGAGAAGTGAAAGGCTCAATTAGATTTCGGAGATTCAAACTTAATTTTGGTTCAGATAGAATCGTGATGAGTTGGCTAACTGAAGTAAAACTCGGTTGCTCGAGTCAAGTCCCAGTTATGAGTTGAAAGTGTAGCTCTTGCTTGCATCTCGTCAACACCCATATCTGATAGGCGTCTAACACGGTTCTCATACTCTTGGTTCAAATGCGGACCTGAAATAGGGAACCGATAATAATTATTAGTCTATTCTCGCTAAGGTTTATTAGTAAAAGCATATATGGATATGTGTTATTCGCAACTACGAACGAAAGCTACTGGACGATTTGTTAGTGCTTATGCATGTTAGCTGTAGCAGATTAATGTAACCAAAGCATGAAAAGGAATTCTGAATGCTACCGTCAGTAGTTAAGTACCTACACGTTCTCACCAGATGAATCAAGAAAAAATATTTAGCCAATAGTATTCGGGTATCCGGGATATAATTAATAATTTATTTCAAATTACCCTGGCTAAAGTACAGTAAAAACTCAAAATGCTATGCTTGCATATGCGTGTTTTCAACTCATAGCAATTGATATGTTGCTAATTCTTGCGAATTTAGTGAACCTATAGATACTTGTCATCTCTTTGTTCGATCTTGTAAAGAGTTTGAACGAGTTAGACAACACGCGCTGTTTTATTGAGACAAAATCTACTGTACTACAATTGCTGTATTAATTGAACTGCGTTTTATGTTGTTTAAATACTTTTTTAACTTGGTTGTATAACGTACCATTGGCATACATTGCTGTCCAGTGCATAGCAGTAGACTTGAAAACCACAGGCGACTCTTTGTATTGACGAGCAACAACAGCATCTTGAGGATCATCAGGCTAAATAATGTAGTGGAATAAGATGTATAAGTAAGGAATGAAGGCCTATAGATCGAGCGCTACAAAAATTAAAATTACCTCAGCAGCCGACAACAATGCTTGAAGCGAAAGAAGAACAGTTCGAAGGGTCATTGCTGCAGCCCTATGAGGTAAGAACGTAAGACAAAATATTAAGATTAATTCAGCAGCAAAACGTTCTGTTTAGTGACTATATATCCTGATTCGCATACCACTGATCCTTCAAAATATCCAAGCAGATTGCTCCAGTGACCGAAGAAATGTTCGGGTGCCAAATTTTTGTTAAGAAGCGAACCTGAAAGATAATAAAATTGTGAGTTTCTTGTCTTTTGCCAGTATTCAGTATTTCAAGCGTCAAATCACCAATACCCATCATGTAATATTTACGACAGCACACACCACAGAGTCTAAAGTTAAACATACCTGTTGTACCCTAACTAGAGTCGAAATACTGAACATTCCTTTGTCTACCATTGTGAAATTAATATTGGGCTACAACTAAAAATACAAACCCACTCTTCCCAGTGCATCACGCCGTACTTACAAACCAGATTCTAAAACATCAATTAGTTTCTAATAAATGTTGTTACGAACCTTTGGTGGATTAAAAGGGTACGTCTCTGGCACAGTAATTTCCAGTTGAAAGACTCCGCCTTCATAAGGAGTCTCAGGCGGGCCAGCGATTTCTCCTCTAAGTTCAGTCCAAGTATCATTCACGAGCTCAATCCGAATGGCACAACGAGCTACCTACAAGTAAAACACGATCTTCACCATACACTTGAATTTATGAATAGATCAACCCAACGATCAGTATTGAATCTTGTTGAGGAGAACACTACTTCTGCCAATTCCTTGCCGTCTATTGTCTTACCACGATATGTTTATTGCATGAGATCTACATATATTCTAACATTTGGAAAACTGAGAGAAACTGGTGCAAAGAACTGAAGACTGAAGTCGCTAGAGGAGAAGCAGTTCAGATCTAGCCTAGCTCAAGGATAGCAGAAGGAAGCCTAATATCAAAAGCCACTTGATTCCAAACACTGCAGCTGATTAATGTCTAAGTAAAAATAAGACATAAGTGCAGCCAATAATACGATGCAAATTATGGAGCCTCGCTTGTCGCAGCCAGAATTTGAAGTTCCATGTCCCAGGGTCTGATCTGAGGCAGCACAGAAACGGGGCCTCGGACTTGAGACTTGGGTTGTGAGGATTCATACTATGTAGGTTCTTACGAACACAGTCAACTCAGTCAATCGAGCATTGGCGGTAGGTACGTGTTAATATGACTTACTGGTGCGCGCCTTTTGAATTAAACATGAGTCCAGCCACAACAACATGCAAGACAATCGTTCAATTAATCTTGAAAAGTATTATTTGCTTAGGTGATAATCATAGGTCATGTCAAAGGTGTTTTTCTCTTTCTTACCTCTTCACTTCGAACTACTTCTTTGAATTCACGTTTAATGCGTTGAATGGCAATATTGGCCATTCTTGATGATTTAGGAGGGTCTTCGTTGTTCCGACGATGGTCTACTCAAATCCTCTCACAATCAGCTCTCTGTGCTCTGACACTTGACAAAATCCAGCCGAGATTAACGGAGCTGATGGGGAGGACGACGGAGGTTCACTTGATTCACTTTTCTGTTTCTGCTCTTCTGTTGTGCTACATTGAGGAACACACGAAAAAGGAAAGACCAAGTACAAGTAAAGTGCGGGGAAGTGGGAAGACGAGGAGTGTGGCAGAGTCCATGCACAACGCCGCCTCACGCCTCAAACAAATCTAACTCTCTCTGCGTTCCGTGTGCAGATCTTTGACGGGCGTGGATTTAGAGAAATTTCTTTACCCACTGCCCACTCCCACCTACCGCATTCTCCCATGGTCGTCCATAATCAACTTATGAACGTCTGAATAGGTAATAAAATGTGGGAAGTTTGGAACACACGTGATTGCGAACCTCACATACCGCAATTAGTCGATGTAGAATATGAGACTTAAGACCTATTACCAATTGATTCAAATACGGCATGTCTCTTTTCTTGTATTGGTCAACCTAAACCTAATGCAATAATGCCATGCTACTGGAAATTGCAATGTAATTCAATGCCCTGTTTTTGGCGTTATTTTGGGTATGTATGTGTTGGGGTTGTTGTTGGGGCCATACACACACACCACATGGGAATGAATGGGAAAAGTCTTCTCCGAAATTATTTGGCAAAGCAAGGCCCTGTTGCCTGGTCAGGTCAGGACTCTTCTGCTCTGCTCTCTCTGAGCCCAATAAACCTTATTATGGACTTTCCTCGTAAAATGAAAATGTACAGAGCTGTGTAAAGCCAACGCGTTAACCGGTCGGTTATGTATGTAATGTACACTTGAAAATTGCAAACTCCTTTTGCACCAAACGGGGCGCAACAGGTTGACTCATTGGTGAACTGAGTTACATTCATTCAAGTTCGGTTAGGATGAACGCCCCGAAGGAGTTACATAAATTCAAGCTATGTTCGGTTAATAAGAGGGGAACTCCAACCCAAACCGGAATTTTAGGAAAACCACCATAGTCACCGAATTGGTACACAGCTTTCATATGCGCAAAAAAGTTTCAATGATCGCTCATAAGCGGCTGCAGTGCTGCTCAAAGTCGCCATTTTGTGAAACTTGGTACAGTTTATTCAGCTGTGAATGATAAAACCCATATGCGGTTTTTTGTAATGAAGTCCTTAGGTCAATACCAAAGTCCGTTTTTTAGGATTTTGCCCTTTGACCCTGCTAGGGGTCACTGGAGGTCATTTTCATTCCCATTAAAACCACAGTCAAGTGGGGTATCAAATGAAAGCTTAAGTTGAGTACCATCAACTTTAATAAGTCTTTTGTTCTTGCCTATAATTAACCCACAAGCGCTTTACGATAACTTTTGCTTCTACTGTGTGCGCCAGGTTTCAGGTACTTCATGGAATTTATATATATACGCTAATGACTTTCAGTCAAATGCGGTGACCTACTTTGACCTCAGGATTTATTTCTAGGCAAGAATATCAATTAAAGTTTGATGGTAAGGTTAAGTGCGACCTGTAGGCTGCTGATAGTTGAACACTAATCTACCAATACCTAACAATCAGCAACACTAATAATCACTTAAATAAGTTCCAGCCTGCCATGAAGGCAAATCTGCCTCCGAAGGTTAGGTTAGTAGTTAGGTTTTGTGCAGTTAGAGAGAGACCCCAACGGTGAGTTGCTGCCTGTAAAATAATGCTTATTCGACGTATTTAGTGCAAACACTTGTTTTCGGCAAAGCTATTGTCGTGGCATTGCTTTTTGATCTGCCTTGACGTTGCGACTTCTTTAAAAAACGTTGCCACTTCTCTATTCAGGTAAATGTGTTTTAGGATTATTTATTTTTTGTTAATCCTGTAAAATGTTGGTTTTCGGTAAAGTTGGCAGTTGGGAGTCAAATTTGGCTCCCCACCAGAAGGCAAATCTGCCCCCCTCCGCTGGCACTGAAACTACACCGCAAACATTACTATCCCTTTTTGATAAAATCCTTCCTTTGTCGTTCTATCTGTTGTTCTATTTGTATCTCTATCTCCTCCGAAACTACTGGACGGATTTGGATGACCAATAGCTTAAAATTTTGCTAATTTTCTCTACTTTCTATCGCCCCACAAAAACTGTACCTTTGATGACCGAAATCTTGATCCCGGGTCAACCTTGGGTCAAATTTTAGCAGTTATTTTGAAGTTGCATATCAAATGAAAGCCTATGACCTACAGATTTCAACCATACCATTGTGACCCCTAAGTGACCCTTCGTTTGAGCCCAGGAGGTCAAAATATGACCATGAGTTTTTATTCACGATTTGTGTTGCTACGGGTGTCAGAATCATGAGAAACATCGTGTTGGCTTCAATTGACCCTTATTTAGACCGCCAGGGGCGCCGAAGGGTCAAAAATACACCCCGCTTTTTTATTTGGGATTCGTGTACCTACGGGTGTATGAATCATGGGGAAGACATTCTTAACATGGGTCAATCCTAAATTTGACCTCATGCATGGGGCGCCAAAGGGTCAACAACTCCCCATTCCCTCCCAAAATACTAGACCGATTTGGATGACCAATAGCTTAAAAGTTTGCTAATTTTTAGGGTCATAGCATGGGAGTTTTGCTTGACCCTTGACCTTTCCCCCGGATCGTAAGCTAAACTCTAGTACCAAATTTACGGTAGATAGCGAACACCCGGTGTTTCAGGCCGGCCAGCTTACTGATCTAGCTCAAATATACAGATAGTACCTAACGAGGTTATTTAATCCACACCTATTAAGAAACGGTTGACCCGTGACCTGTACCAAGAACTGACCCGAACAAAAGTTGTTGCGCTCATCGAGATGACTTTTCAAGACTGACGTCATACCAGAGGCGACAGAGGGATCCGTATATCGGAATGAACCATGCTTTGTACAGGTCAAGTGTTAAGACTTACGTAATATGTGGGTTAAATAACCTAGAATTTTGCGCCGCCCCCACCCCGGTCGAAGTAAGGAACATGACCCACCACCAGGTATACACCCATGGAGAAAGTGGCAAGTGGACGGCGGGTGTTTCGGAAACCTAACCTAAGAAAATAATCTCAATCCACAGAGCATGGGAGGATACCATAGGGTGGTGTATACCTGGTGGGTCGTGTTCCTTACTTCAACCCCCACCCCCTTACACCTTTTAGGTATCTTCGCCCCGAAAACAAAACCAACAGTCGATTTTCCCTAATACGACTGACAACTGATTCCACGCGAGCCAAACAATTAATATTGCACGCTAAAGCTAAGAATAAGAAAGTATGGAAGAGCAATCTTAAGTACTACCTTTGACCTTCCGCTTTCCAACTCCTCCAAACACCGTTGACCGCAGAGAAACCCTCCCTCGATGTCTTCGACTGACGTGCGAGCAGAGCAGGACCGATCGGTGAGTGTACAACGTACTATGTAAAAGCGTGCATTTGATTTTAAAAGCGAGCGGGTGTACGAGCGTACGAACGTAATCATCCAATATCCAGCAGCAGTGCGTTTCGATGCCATGCTTCTTCGTAATAATCATGCATCGGATATATACTCAATTTCTTAAGTTTTAAAGATTGACGCGTGACCTTTCGGATCTAAACCGATCATAGGCCATAGGTCAATCTGGCAAAAAAAAATATTTACTTATCGTAAATATCCCGGGAATACGTACATAAAAAAATGTACGTAAATACTTTGGCATTTTTTAGTAAATATTATATTTTTTTACGAAAAAAACTCTAAATTTTGTAGTACAGTATTATGGAAGAATATGATTCTTGAATTACTTTTTCATACAGTAGTGCCAGCAAACGAATTATCGTGTAAATATGACCAGTCGTGTGCAAGCA
Organism: Ceratophysella sigillata; assembly: GCA_034693865.1. NCBI lineage: Eukaryota > Metazoa > Arthropoda > Collembola > Poduromorpha > Hypogastruridae > Ceratophysella > Ceratophysella sigillata. Next base: position 89,910 of record JAQFXY010000029.1, read on the forward strand.
CTAATACTTGCTTTAAGGCACCTGCCACTACTGCCACCAACTAATGTGACAATGGCTATTTTGTCGGCGAATGGCAAGATCTGGAAAATTCCGACTAAAAATGATGAGCTTAACTTGACGCATTTTATGCATGTGTTTCGTATTAAACATGGGTTAAATACTGTGTTACGTTGGAACTTGTCACATTTCACTTCAAACATGCAGCACATAATATTGTGCAAGCATACAAATAACATGTAGACAAGCTGTTAATACGAGAATCAAGTAATTTATACATGAAAAATTCATAATTTGTCCTTCATTTCATAGTTGAAGTAAACGAGAGGGCCTGTCACCTCCAACCCAACCCTAAAAGCAATTCAACATCGGGCTTTTCGGAAACCTTACTTAGGAAAATAATCTCTATACATAAATCATGGGAGGGTACAATAGGCTAGAAGGTGACAGTAGTCCCAGCTCTCTCGTTTACTTCAACCCTTAGAGTTCGAGCGCTGCCGCCAAAGTTAACTACGAACACGAGCGAAAGTTAGGCATTGGAGTTCAGATAAATATTATTTTCCGAATCCAGTTCAGAAAATAATATTATTTTCGAAATTCCGTCAAGGAAATCACTGCTTACCTAATTCCGTTCAAGAAATATTAATTTCCCTAATCCAGTGCAAGAAATAAAATTTACCTAATCCAGTTCAAGAAATAAAATTTCACTAATTTGAAATTAGCAAGTATATTAAATGACTTAGCTTTAGCCATTTTTGTGTCACATATTTTGCCAGAATTTGCCATGTTTTGCCGGCTGACAAAAAATGGCAAATTCCGGCTGGGTTCCATCCATGAGGCAAACGGAATCTTGGAATCTCTCGGCATTTGTAAACTTCAAGTACGTACCACAGACCACAGCTAATCAACTAATGCTGATGCTGAACGTAGTCGTAGTATTAACCGTGCCATTTACATTGAGAGTCGAGAAAGGCAACACCTTCTTATTTGGAAATGGATCTTGTTTCAAATTTTGAACATTAATATTCAGAGCAGCTGCATTTATACCAAGGTCAACTCTCAATTACTTTTATTTGTCATTCTTTGCTTTTTTAATAAAATTAAACAAGCTTTTCCGAAATAATGTGATCAAACTATGGCAAATTATTACTTTCAAAAACCTAAGATATTCACTTAAATATTTACAAAAAAAATTTTTTTACGTAAATATTTCGGGGTTTTGATAGTAAATATTATGTACATATTTCGCCACTTTATAGTAAATACATATCCGAGGTATGTAATAATACATTTAATACATGTATAGCCATTTGAGCGAGTTGTGGATATTTGCCTGCATGAAATGGGCGGGTTCAGTTCAGATACATTTTTCCTTGGTCCGATTTTGTTCTTACTTTAGAAATATCAATTTCGCATATCCTAGCTAATAACGACCTTAATGACTTTCTTAATGATCTTTCAACCAATGTGTCCGATTTTGAAGTTTGGTTTAAACAACCCAAGTTGAAGCTCCAGCCATAAACGTGTGTCATAGGTCCTAGCAACAAACGCGTGGAGGGATTAGTGAATACAATAATAATACCTTATGAGCTTTGAGAAAAATAGCCGGTCCCGCCTTTGAACAAGAACAAGCACAGTTTGCCAGCAAACAATTTTCTCAAAGATGGGGAGTCCGCCACGCGTGTTTTCTTTCAGTAAACGATTCGGGTAAAATGCATGTAGATACAGAGTCATAGGTCGGCAACAAATTTTGAATAATTCTAGTTAGGTTAGGTTTCTCTAAAGCCCTAACCTGACCTAACTAGAATTATTCAAAATTACGAGCGTTTCGGAAAACTTAACCTAACTTACAATAATGAATCACAGTTGCCGACCTATGATTTTCTTTTCCTGAATCGTTTACAGAAAGAAATCCTGCGTCAGCCACTCATTTGAACGTTATATTATCACGCTATTATACTTATAATATAATATGGTTGAACGATAATTTCAGCTCAATCACAGATTAGTGCTATATACACTGATTACATCGGTCACCTGGTTGATAATGTAGGCCTAATCCTATTTACAAATAAAATACATTGAGGGGATGACCAAAGGATCTCGATTTTTAATATTTGAATCTTATCAGATGTTAGTGCTACGAAAGGTTCGTCCGTGACAATAGTGTCAATTACTTCAGCCACCTGCATTTGGCGAGCCAGCGGAATAGCAAATACTTTTTGAAAGGACATCGCACCCGGTACATGGGCGCGTGGTGATCAGCTGGATTTGACTGAAACTTGGCAGAGTTGTTCCTTAGGACATTCTGAACAACCTTTAAATGGACGCCAAGACGACTATATGAATAGTTTGACCGTTAAAAATCGCCATCTTGGACATGTAGTAGGATGTGGTGATCAGATGGATTTGGCTGAAACTTGGCAG